>OY365822.1:2680575-2685878 GCA_959347315.1 Bimastos eiseni
TCTTTGGTTGGTTTCCGGGCTGCATGTGGCCCGAATTTCAGGGGTGTATATCCCGCCCACCCCTCCACGACCCCCCTCACTGCTGTGGCCCGTGGAGGGTCCTATTTGTCAAATAAAAAACAGGGTATCGGTTGATGAAAATTTCTAAGAATCTGAAGAATATATCGCTGGCGATCAGTTATTTCATGTTATGTCATAATAATATGTTGTGTTGTGTTATGGTACGTTATGTTATGCCTACGTTTATGTAATATTGTTCTATGTTATTTTGTGCTTATGTTAAATTATTTTACGTCATGTTACGTCATGCTTTATGACGTAATTATATGTTGTTTCAAGTCATGCCATGTCATCTTGTTCTGTATCATATAAAATGCTATTATAAATATGTATATATCTTCGCAATGCCTTCATCCAACTGGGTCCTATTTCCTTCTCATTCGCCTGCCTCTCTTAGTCTGGTAGACACCTGCTGCTGCTGCCAATGCCACTGGCAACCCTCTCCCCTAGCATCTGCTTCTGTCTTGGAGGATCCGCATCATTATCCGGCTGATGAGGCAGAGAGTCCGTTCCTAATTGTCCTAATTGCCGTTCTTCGTTCTCTCTACGCATTGCTTAATTAATCGTCATTAAAGTAGAGGCGGCGGTGGATCAAAGCGGACCGAGGAAGCGATCGGGTGGTCGTCGTGTGACGAGATTAAAGGATATCGATTGCCGCGACTAGGCTTTACCTAGACGCAAACACGCCGATGGTTTCTTTGAAGGATAAAGGATGGGTTGGTGGGTGGATAGATGGATGGATGGATGGATGGATGGATGGATGGATGGATGGATGGATGGATGGATGGATGGATGGATGGATGGATGGATGGATGGATGGATGGATGGATGGATGGATGGATGGATGGATGGATGGATGGATGGACGGATAGATGAATGGATGGATGGCTGGATGGACGGATGGACAGACGGACGGACGGATAGATGAATGGATGAATGAATGAATGGATGGATGGATGGATGGATGGATGGATGGATTTGTCATGCATCGGTGATTGAGTCTAGGCACTCGATGGACCACTCCATACGCTCCATCCTCTCATGAGCAGGTCATCACTTGAGCTGTACAAGTGCTCTCATACAGAAGCCTGTATTTGCCAACGCATATGTCTTCATCAACTTAAGCAGCAGCAGCAGCAATTTCATAATCATCGTCATCATTACCACCACCATGATCATCGTCATCGTCATCAGCATCGTCATCATCATTTGTCCCTGACGCCAGCTGACGTATGGCGGCGGTGGTTGCGACGTAACAATCGCCTTTGTCCTCGATTTATATGTCATTTGCATTGTTTTATAGTTAGAGCTATATTTTTGCTTTTTACTTATTTGTTCAAATACTGATATTATGTTTGTGTGTGTTTGTGTGTGTGTGTGTGTGTGTGTGTGTGTGTGTGTGTGTGTGTGTGTGTGTCTACCTCTGCATTTCTGTAGATAACTTACCACTTCACAGAGCGCTTTTTTCTTCGCCTGGCGCGTTGTAACATGGCATATAATGGCCTGAAATCATCATCAACTATCTGTTACGTTTTATATCATTGTTCTAATAATAATCGTACAATAATAAGCTCTCATTATAAGCGAATGTCGGACACCCGAGAACCGATTCCATTGCCCTGGCGGTCAGCCTATGGGGTGGGTACCCGAGCCCTCGGGTACCCGTTGACAGCCTTAGCGATGGCCGGGAACAAGTCCTGTCTTGAGTTGCCACGAAAGCATTCTTGCGCTGATCGACGGACCGCTCGCTTGCCAAAAGGAATTCGTGGATTCTCCCTGAAATGCAATCTGACGCTGTGGATTATCCAACCTGGGAAAAAGGCTCTTAAACGAGCGTCTTTTATAATAGTGCATCGATAGGAGTTTGGTATTGTGATGCCACACTCGAAAGGGTCTTTGGTTTCATGTGGACGGCTTAAGTCCAGGTCGCAGCTAGCCATAGACACAAACTAAAGAGACTTATCGATAGAGACTTAAGCCTGTAAGCCAACACACAGGTTTGTCGCTTATTGTCTCCGTGATTTTCTCGATGCTGGTTTCAGTTAGAAGCGGCGATCATCGATCGAACTGGAGACCTGTCCTATCTTACTCATCGCAGAACAATACGCTTTTGTTGTTTTCTGTGCTTTTTCGGTTGTGGCGATGACGTGAGATACGGTAGCGGATATATTAGAGCGGTCGCCTAGTATTGCGTAGGGTTCGATCATTATCCACTTGGACTATCACCACGTCATCTGTCAGCTGTCGACGGGAATCCGTTGGTTGGTTCCACGCTCGTGTGTGGGCCCACCACTGGTGACTCTTGTCGGCTTGCGGTGCATAGTTTTGCAGTTTTGCTAACAGACGTGTTGTACTCGTTCATCATTTAGGCCAACGCAGAGAGCGTCCTCTGGGTAGATATCTTAACGGGGCGCTATATAAATGCTCGATTACATCACTGTTTAGGCGAATAAAACCCTTCGCTTTTTACAATTTAAAATAAATCCTTCATTTGCAACACATGATATATAGGTCGGTTGAATTCTTTCTTAAAGTTCACACCGTTGCTATTATGAAAACCACATTGAAAGAATCAATACGTGATATTCAGTCAAAATTTAATCCTACATTAGAGTAGGCGTGGTTTTGCTTTAACAACACTCTGATGAGATATATATCATTAGTGTCACCCTCCTTTTTATCCAATATGGAGCCTGGCACTGCAAGAGCGCTGGCAGTAAAGAGCGTGTCAAAACCATCGAAAAGGTTTTTAAGTTAAGTTGACGTTTATAATTTGTATAGCGTCTGGTAACATTTTTGCCGCCAGCTGTCGACGTAGGCTTCACCTTAGACTGTAAGGAATTGGTTACAGTTTGGTTTATGGTTGAGCCTTAAGCTAAGGGATAGGGTCAGAGTTAGGGTCAATGACTAAAAGTTGTAGAATTGTAGGATTCAATTTAACGACAGCAACCATAAAACGTTTTGACGTCGGCTATATGTATAACATTTTCAGCAGTTCTCACCGCTCTTATGGATTAAACATCTCCGTACAAACACCTGTTTGCTTGTTCACGCCAAAAACTCCGCGGCGACAAGTCTCTCGGGACTGCGCAGTATCGAACGAAACGCATTTACGGGAAGTATTTGTTGAAATTGATCGTAGCCTGGACAAGCGTCTACGCTCTCACGCAGTTCTATAGGAGTCGAACGAGCCAACATCCGCTCGAAGACCAAAAACCGCTTGTTGTATCCATTGAGATAACAGATGGATTGATGTGTGCCTATTGAGATATATCGAGCGCATCGCCCACAAAAGCCTGCGGTCGACTGAAAAACGGTCTATAGTGATGAACGTGGCTTGTATGCGAAGGCTTGAGAGCGCTAGATAAACGTCAAATATTTGATAATGTTTGACAATGCTGACGAGCAAATAAGATAATTGACGCCTGATATAAGCGAATGGCTAAAAGGAAAGTAAATGCGTTGCGCTTAGAGGAATCAGTGATGTCGTAGTCGCAGTGGAAGATTGAAATTATGTTCACTTCGTAGGAGCAGAGGATGATGGATGATTGGATTGGGCTTATAGAAGAGGATGAGTGTTGAGAGGTGGGTGGCTTGGTGGTTGGAACTGCCCGAGGGCAAAGGACCTGGGAAAGAAGATGGAGAAGGATGAAGAGGATTTGGAGGAGGATGGGAAGAATGAGCGGAAGAAGAAGATGAAAAGGAGGGGAGGTATATAAAGAAGAATAAGATATTATGAAGAAGATGAAAGAGAAGATGAAGGAGAAAAAGATGGTGACGATAAAGAAGGTGAAGAAAATTAAAAGGATGAGGAAGAAGACGAAGAGAAAGAAGGAGCAGAAGAAGAAGAAAGAGAGGAAGAAGAAAACGAGAGGCAGAACAGTAGGTCAAGGTACAAAGACAGACACAGAGAGAGAACGGAAGCCAGTCACAGCGATAGCTGCAGAAACAGGTAGAAAGAAGCAACGCCATTAGATGACAAGACCAAAGTGACCAACATAAGTTAGCACGGCAAATGTCACCAAGAGGAGTAAGATTAGAAATACGACATGCACCACACAAATCAAAACTCCGTCAAAATATGACAAGCAGAACAAAACTTAGTGGACGAGGTGCACAAGACTCGAACAAGCCAGAAAAGGAGCAGAATAAATCGTTCGTAAAACGGCGAAAGATGGCAGACCAAAAATATCAGAAAGAAATGGACAGAGATTTCAAAGCAGTAACAATGACCGTTTTATTTCAAACTAACTGACAACAGCAGTGCGAAGATTACAAGCACAGCACAGTATGAACGAATGATAGCAACTGATTGCAGGTGTCGATTTTAACTGTCGGCAGCCATGCAAGGCGCCCGATACGTTATGCATCTCATTTTAACAATTAAGGTAGACAGCCAGCCGCCAGACAGCAGACGTCACGTCCTGATTCCATCGCGATGCCTTCACACCACGCTTGACCAGCCGAGAACAATGGTGGTCGTACTGGTGGTACTGGTGCTGGTGAAAGGGGATGCGACCCTGGGAGCGTGTCGCCAACACAATGGCCGCCGGCGTCGTAATTGGCGAAGATGAGTTAAGCGTGGGCGCTCAATCAATCGGCGTTGCCATGGCCACGCACCGACGCCGTTCCCTCGACCTCCCTCCCCTCGCACCCCCCCCCGCCGATCAGGCGTCAAGCACGTGCCTTATGCCACGACGGTCGCGTTTGAGACAATGGTCATGACGGAAATTATGAAGTCACGATGCCGATGACAAGGGCGGTAATCGCGGCGATAAATGAGCTGAAACTGACTAGGGCGACGATAACGATGACGTTCATGATGATCATATCGAAAATTACTGTGATGACAATGATGACGATATCGACGAAAACAATGACGATAATGATGATTATTCGACGATAATGGTGACGATAATGATGACGATATTTGGTGACGTCAACGGTGACGACAATGACGACGATTTCGACGATAACGGTGACGATACTTTTAACGATCGGATGACGATAACGGTGACGACAATGACGACGATATCAACGATGATGATGACGATAATGATGACAACAAATTTGTATCGATGGGTAAGTCCTTCTGTGACTAGACCTACGTTAGAGTAACTATCTATCTATCTGTCTGTCTGGCTGTCTGGCTGTCTGTCTTTCTATCTATATATCTATCTATCTATCTATCTATCTCTATCTATCTATCCATCTATCTATTTATCTATACATCCATCCATCCA
>OY365822.1:2686078-2688578 GCA_959347315.1 Bimastos eiseni
AACAAATGAACGACCTAATGAACGAATGGTTGAATGAACGATCGAATAATTGATTGACTGATTGATTGATAAACGAAATTACAATTGAGCGAATGATTGATTGGTTCATCAGTTGATAGAACAAATGAGCGAATGAATGAATGAATGAATGAATCATTGAATGAATGAATGTACTCTTGTGAACCTCAACAGAAGGGCAATATCAGATGCAATCATAAAATTACTGTAATGCATTACGTTGTATTACATTGTATTACGTTGTATTACATTGCATTACATTGTGTTGTATTGTAGTGTAATGTATTTTACTGTAGTTACTTGTACTATATTGTATCGGCTCTAAAGTGCCACACAAAAACCTAGTGCAGAGCACCCGCTTATTCACGAGCGCGTATCGTATCGTCTCGTCTTGTAATGTATTGTATTGTAGAATATCAGGCAGCTAAGCGTCAATAGTGCAACGTAGGTCTAACTTTGGCTTCAGGGGTCCCCCAAGTCAGTCACATGACGCGGTTTTAAAAGTCTAGTAGAAGACCATAAAGTCAGATTATCCGATCAAATCTTTATGGCTAAGGGCTGCTTTTATGCAGACATTGAACCGCCTTGCTACACCATTGCCTGCAGTTTCTAGACATTACTGTGAGTTGCGAAAACTGGCCACATTAGTCTATACGGTGCAAATGTGAGGGTCTTAGCAGTATAATGGGGCATAAGTATAAGCGACTTGAGACTTCATACATTTGAGGCTGCTTCAACGTATAAGCTGTTCCTCATTATTGTTCATTTCAAGACGCGGTCTGAAAACTTAAGTCAGATTATCCGATCTCTTAACGCTCTGGTAAGGTTCACCACCATCATCATCATCATCGTCGTCGTTATCATCATAATACGGACAGAAACAGAAGTTAAAATCAAAGAGCGAGTCGGAAAGAGGACCATTAGCAGCGCCCTCCTTCCTTATCCAGGCTTGGGACTGGCACTGTCAGAGTACAACCAGTAGCAAACAAAGTGGTAGTGGTCGCAGTTTAACGACACTGTGCGGTTACAAATATCATTGGCGTCGCCCTCCTCCGTTATCCAATCCTGGGACTGGTACTTCCAGAATTAAAGCCGTGACGTAATTCAACGCAATTCTAGTGCAGTTAGATCCATACACAACGAGATTCCAGAGCTTCAAGAGGTGTCCAAAACATCATTAGCTTGCCCGCGAGCGTCACGTACGCACCAGCGTATCCAGTCTTCAGGCGGGTCTTGCATCAATGCGCAGCGTTTCACGGAAGACGGATAACCAAGCGAATCTTCGGTCGCTGGTCTCATTCATTTTGGTCCTACGATGGCCCGCTTGGCCTCTGGGGGACGAACGGAGCAAAGAGGGACATCATTACAAAGGCCGCCGACGACCGAGTTTAGGGAAAGAGGGGGCGAGCGAGCGACGAACGGGAGCGAAATGAAACTAGTTGAGTAATTGCGACACCCGTAAAAGCCACGGCTGCTAACAGGAGACGCTAATGCGTACGCGACGCAAAGGAAGGTCTGTGGGGAAATAGCGAGACTGCGCTCCTCGTCTGGGTTTTTTGAGGGGCACGGCAAAGATTGGGACGAGGAGATTGAGGCAGACAGACGGAGACGGGCAGAGGCAGAGACATAGAGATAGATGAATTGGCAGAGACGGACAGAGGCAGACGGAAACAGAGACAGAGAGAAACAGAGACAAACATGCGGAAATGAGTAGAGGTAGAGCTATAGACAGGCAGACAGAAGGACGGACAGACAGATAGATAGAGACAGACAGACAGGCTTAGACAGACAGAGACAGATTGAGAGAGACATATATATATATATGTATATATATATATTTATTTATTTATTTATATATATATGTATATATGTATATATATATATATTTATTTATTTATTTATATATATATGTATATATGTATATATATATATATTTATTTATTTATTTATATATATATATATATATATATACAGAGAGACAGACAAAGAAAGAAAGCGATCCATCAAATTAACGATGCCCATCTGTAATCCATACACTTCTACTGAGCAGAGAAACTGTCTGGCAAAATATAGACAGATCACTTGTGTTTCCAAAGACATCCGACGCCCCGCCTCTCCTCATTCAGAGGCCTCTCCATCTTCGCTGGCCACTTCTTCTCGGTGGCCTCTCCTAAATAGGTTGTCCCTCCACTGGTCTCCAGCCTTGCTGGCTTTTCCCTCTGGAAAGAGGGGGAGGAGGTGGGCGAAGCCAACGATCTTTGTTAACAGACGGTGTCGTCAAACCGCAACTAACTTAACAGATCGTCATAATTTACGACATATTTGAAAAGCGCTTACGCTCGAATGATAATATACTTTACAAGGCAGCCACTCTAAACTCCATCGCTGGTGCACCAAGATTCTCAATTTCCTGTTCGAGGTCCCTACACACTAGAACACAGTGAACCATCTCAGCGGAAGAGTATTCTGGAACCGCCCCCTA
>OY365822.1:2696078-2720718 GCA_959347315.1 Bimastos eiseni
TGATTTTGTTTTAATTAATCGCGAGCGAAAAAGTTGGTTCCCGCGACTTAGCTTTTGAGGGCGCTGTATACTACACAAAATTGAAACACAGTCTATCGTATCGCTTCCTAAATTCTCACTTTCCAAAGACTCAAAGGAAATGGAAGAAACACCATTTCTATCTCACCTGAGGTGTTTGATATCGGATCAGTAACTAGTAGGTCTAATTGCAATAATTATTACTATAATCAATCGAGCGCTAATTAAGTACGGACTAATTATTCAATACGTGCCAGAGGTCATCAAGAACACTTTTTATAGAGCGCTATAATCGATGGAGCGATTAACTGCCAAGTAATTGTGACTCGAATTGTAATCATGTTTAACAATGAGCGGCTTCAAAGAGAATTGTGTCTAAGTTCACTGAGAGCAGAACGACATCGATCGATGTGCCCGTGAATGAGCTGGTGCCCTCCGCTTGGGTTTCGAATGGCGCTTTAGAAGTTTGGAGATTGCGATTACGTGCTAAGAGTCGAGATATACTAGAAGAGTGACAGCTGCATGGTATGTCCCACTTACACGACACAAATTGTTGCAGTTGTTGTTGTTAATATTATTATTATCATTATTGATTATTTTTTATTGTATTTATTATTATTATTATTATTATTGTTATTAGTGTCATTATTATAATTTTATTTTCATTATTGTTATCATTATTATTATTATTATATATTATTTTTGAATTTTTTTATTAAATTTATTTATTATTAGTAATTTTATTATTAGTATTCTTTTTTTCATTATAATTTTATTAATACTATTATAATTTTATTAATACTATTATATTTTTATTAATATTATTATTATTATTATTATTATTATTATGACAGATTGCCCTATTGGCGTCAGAGATGTTGTCTTACATGACATTACGTTATACAGTCGTCTGGTGGCTACTGTATTATTGATGACCTGATTAGACAATTACTGTTGTTGTCGTCGTAGGAGCGTCTGTTGTCATCAGCCATTGCTCTTGCAGAGGGAACATTCCGCAATTGGTCAGCGGTTGAATGGAGCGGAAACCGTTTCTGCGCCGAGTTGTTTTTTAACTCTTTGCGCAGGCAGAAAAATGTCTGTCTGTCTACGTCTGTAAATGTCTTAAGATGTCTCTTTGGCTGTCTGGCTGTCTGTCTGTCTTGCTGTTTGTCTGTCTGTCTTGCTGTCTGTAAGTCTGGCTGTCTGTATGTCTGTCTTTGTGTTTCTTTATCAAGTAAGATGCAATTTCGTCGTCTGTTCCTTTGTTGTTATTCTTGTTTATTTCTATGCATCGCGATAATCATTTATATACCGCCGCTATCCTTATCTTTTCCAAGCGCTTTGTACAGAGCTTTACGCCGAGGAGAAGAACGGGTTGAGAAGAGAGCAGAATTGTGGAGGTTGGACCATTTCTAGGCAGGGTATGCATTCGCCAAGGGCCCCTCGAACTAAGGGCCCAACATGCTATCGATTGAATTCCTTGAACAAGAAATAACCTCGTCATAATCAATGACATTAAAACTATTATTACAGATTTTTGTCAGCGAGGAAAGGAAGTAAATTTAATTCAAAATGAACAACCAAATAATTACTGATAATACCTATAAACTTACACTCTGAAACAATCTCAAAATCGTTAATTGAACAGAATCTACAATAATTGGGTCCCATCAAAGAATTTCGCGTAGGGCATCAAAGTACTAAATGCAACCATGATGGAAGAAATTGCGGATAAGAAAAGAGGATGGAATAGGGGTCTAGAGGAATAGAGGAAGAGGAATAGAGGAAGAGGAATAGAGGAATAGAGGAAGAGGAATAGAGGAAGAGGAATAGAGGAAGAGGAATAAAGGAAGAGGAATAAAGGAAGAGGAATAGAGGAAGAGGAATAGAGGAATAGAGGAAGAGGAATAGAGGAAGAGAATAGGATCAAGCTCCTCGAACCGTCTGTGTTGCGTATCGATGTGCATCCTACCTGTACGAATCAAGTGAAAGTGCTCATGAATAATTAATTACATAGCTCATGTATAATTAAATACATGGCTAGCGAAATGGCTACGATGCAAGCGCACGTACTCATGAAGAACTAAGTATTTCATTAATAATTCAGTAGCTCATGAATAATTATATGATTCGTGAAAAATTAAGTAGTTCATGAATGATTACGTAGAAATTGTTGCGGTTTACACGTGTGCAATCGTCGTTCGGTCGGTCTGTTGTTTGGGATGGATGGACGGAATGAGGAATGGAAGGAAGGACGGAGGGTAGAGACGGACGTAACGAGGCACATAGGGAGAGACGGCAGGAGGAAGGGAGGGAGGTACGGAGGGGCCGGTTGGAGGTGAGTGAACTGGAGTGCGTATGTGGGTCCTATGATGCTGAATGTGTTTGTTGGCAGTGATTGTTGCCAAGTTGATGATGACGATGACGATGACGACGACGATGATGTTGTTGCTGCTGTTGTTGTTGATGATGATGGTGATGATGAGGAGGAGGAGGAGCATGTGTGTTTGTTTGTGTGTGAAATTTAGAGGAGAAGCAGGAGGAGGAAGAAGAGGAAGTGGAGGATGAGGAGAAGAAGTTAAGTGACAAGTTATAAGTTTGAAAGAAAAGAACTTGCAGAACATTGGTAAAGATGATTTCAAAGCGCATTTGTAAACATCTGGATACATTCTGGCATTCAAACATTCACACATTTATAAATAACAATCATACATACACAATGTTATACATTCACGCATACATGAAAGGAGGAGGAGGAGGAGGTAGCGGGAAGATGTAATGTAGGGCTTTGTACCGACGATAATTTTTGTAGCGCTGTAAGAATCGATGATCTGCCTTCTGACCTTCAAGGATACAATGGCTGGCTCCCCATACCCTCCCCTCTCTTTCCCTCCCGTCCGCCGTCCTCTCCCTTCCCTCTCCTCGGGCTCTACAAGTCTGAACAAGAAGGAAAAAATCAATCCCTGTTGCACGAATTGTCCGTTGCAATGCCTCTGTCTGTCTGCCTACATCTGTCTACGTGTCTGTCGGTTTGTCCGTCTGTCCGTCCGTCCGTCTGTCTCTGTCTGTCTGTTCGTCTGTCATTGTGTCTGTGTCCGTGCGTCTGTCTATATCTGTCTTTCGCTGTCTGTATATGTCTGTGTTTGCGTGCAACTGTCGGTGTCCTTTTGAGTCACTCTATAAATGCCTTTGTCTGTCCGTCTGTGTATGGCTGTTTGGGGTTGTCAGTTTCTGGCTGTTTATGTCTTTGTCCGTTTGAATATGTCTGTCTGTTCGTATTTATCTGTCTCTCTCTCTCTGTCTGTCTCTCTGTCTCTCTCTGTCTCTCTGTCTCTCTCTGTCTCTCTGTCTCTCTCTGTCTCTATGTCTCTCTCTGTCTCTCCCTGTGTTTGTCTCTCTTTGTGTGTGCCTCTCTCTCTCTCTGTCTCTCTGACTATTCCTGTCTCTGTCTGCTTGTGTCTGTCTAACAGCCTCTGTGTGTTCCGCTGCCTCCGTCTCCATTGTCATCTCCTGTCGTCTGCATTCGGGTGCAGCTGACGTGAGGAACACTCTTTTGCACCCGTCACGAGTCGAATCCGAAAGGAAGTCAATTCCTGTTGTAAACACGGCTGTGAGATCGCCCCCAGCCCATCACAGGAGGCAGGCCATCTGTCCTCTCATACCACCCTCAGTTCCCCCTCGCAACCTCACGCAGATCCTCTTCCATCTGGTTCCCACAGTAATATTAGTCCCCTCTCCACCACATTTGCACCCACATGGGCAACAGCCACTGGTGGTGTGTTCGTAGAAATATATGCTTTTATTTTTTGTTGTCTAATAATAATAAATAACAATAATAATTATAATTATTATTATTTTCATTATTATCATAATAATAATAATAATAATAATAATAATAATAATAATAATAATAATAATAATAATAATAATAATAATAATAATAATAATAATAATAATCATATTAAAAGAGGGGTAGCCGTTGAGAGAGAGGTAGTCTGCTGTCCTTCACGGAAGCAGACTGGTTCTCTGCTGTCCGTTATTGCAGTTGCGACATCCTCGAGCTCTTATCGATGCGCTGAAGGGGAGCCCGAGGCAACATGCAACACGTCGGAAGCCGTACGTCAATAATTATTGTCGCACTGCTTAACCCAGGTCGTTTGTTTCGACGCCTGCGTTTTCCATGAATAATAATTATATGACTGAAGTTAGAAATCCTTCAGAACATTTTGTAACTTACTGCTGTGCGTCCGTTTCATTGTTTCATTGTCATATGACGAAGATATATAATATAAATATATCTATAATCTAGACAGCCTGAGTGTATATATATATATTGTATGCTGTATATACATATATATATATATGTATAAATACGTGTATGTTGTATGTGCACGTAATTATATATGTGTATGTTTGTACTGTGTGTGTATGTAGGTTCATGTGTATGTGTGTGCATATGTGTGTGTGTGTGTGTGTGTGTGTGTGTGTGTGTGTGTGTGTGTGTGTGTGTGTGTGTGTGTACGTACATACGTACGTAAGCGGACGTGTAAAAAATAATTGTACATTAATTACTGAAGTTTGATGCTGCCCTTCTTCCAAAAATTTTTTCCTCAGAGGTGCACACACGCGCCACGACGGCGCAGTTGCAGTTTATGATGTACATTTGTACAGATACTGAATAATACTGACTGAGATAGACAGAAGCAGATAGATACAGACATTACATCATATTGTTCTATCGTTCTGGCGCTACAGCAGTCCCCTCTGTCTTCCCTTTCCCAACACAGGTGTTGTCCTTCGTGTCCGTCTTCTTCGTCGTCGTCTCCATCCTCTCCTTCTGCCTCAAGACTCACCCGAACCTCAGGGTCCCAACGGTCAACAACGTCACCATCCCTCTGGGCAGGGACGAGACGACCTGGTTCCTGGAGCGGGGCTCCTCCGAACCCCACAGGGCCTTCTTCTACATGGAGAGCGTCTGCAACGCCTGGTTCGCCTTCGAAATCCTCGTCCGGTTCGTCGTCAGTCCGCAGAAGCTGGTCTTCATCCGGAAGCCCGTCAACATCATCGACATAGTCGCTACGCTGTCCTTCGTACTGGACAGCATCCTCAATCAGCTGAACATCGACAACGACGTCCTCGAGTTCTTCAGTATCATTCGGATCATGCGGCTGTTCAAGCTGACGCGCCACTCCCCAGGGCTGAAGATCCTCATCCACACCTTCAAGGCGTCAGCCCACGAGCTCAGCCTTCTCGTCTTCTTCCTCATACTTGGAATAGTGATCTTCGCCTCGCTGATATTCTACGCCGAGCGAATCCAGGACAACCCTACGAACGACTTCACGTCCATCCCCGTCGGGCTGTGGTGGGCCATCGTTACCATGACTACGGTGGGGTACGGGGACATGACGCCGAAGACGTACGTGGGGATGTTCATCGGTTCCATCTGTGCCCTCACAGGGGTGCTCACCATTGCCCTACCCGTCCCCGTCATCGTGAGCAACTTCGCCATGTTCTATTCGCACACGCAGGCCAGGGCCAAGCTGCCGAAGACCCGACAGAGGGTGCTGCCCGTCGAGGCGGTCAGGCCGAAGGGGAACAGCTGGAAGAGGGACGGGGCAGGGTCCGGGTCCCTCCTAGGGCCCTCACCGAACGCCGCGGGGTCGGCGCCCATTACCGCCGCCACCCTACGTAACATCAACATCCAGCAGCAGCGACTACTACTGGCTGGCGGTGAATCCACGAAAATGCTCGGTAATTATAGTTGGAATGATTGTTGTTGTAAGTGAACGTAGACTTAAAATTGCCAGAGCACCATATGAAGACTAGAGACGCAGGGAACCAGCTTATTCGCAGAAGTATTAGCATCAGCAAGCTACTTGTAGAGTATTTTATGATTATTATGATTTTTATGATTATAATGATTATGATTGGGATTGTTGCGATTGTTATTTTATAATAATTATTATCATAATTATTTTTTTTATTATTTTATTGTCGTCAGCATATCAGTATCAATATAATAATTATTATCACTATGACACTGTCGTTATCACTATCATCATCATCATCATCATCAGTAGCAGCAGCAAAAGCATTAGTAGTAGCAGTAACCGGAACAGTAGTAATGGCAGACGTCAATTTTAGTCAACAATTTAACCACTGTGCTCTGATGAATGTTGTGGCATAAATTAGCTTAAACATCTTTGATTTCAGATAAGGATCTGATCACGGAGTTCAAGGATTCCTCTTCCCCCTTCGGGGTCGTCAAGGTCGTATCTCACGGCGTAAGCAGCATGACGTCAGGCCGCTGACGATGGCCGAAAAGACGACGGACGACATACGGCGGATGAATGGACGGATGCAGTAGAGTTCTTTCGCCTTTTTCGATTGGAAAGGTTTTAAGAGTTGCCGATTATTCTTAAGTGCTCATTCAGGACAGCAAAGGACGATTAGGTGATTGATTTAATGCACAAGACTAGGTGATTGTGCATTCTTGAGATCGGAGTACCCTGCTTCGGATTATTAGCAATCCTACGCGTCGGGACTTTCACCGAGTCTCCCCGAGTCCATGCGGGCAGTTCGTGGTCTATACAGTAGATAAACGTTGCGTCACGTCATCAGGACGTTACTGTTGCTGTTCTGATTCATATTCCGACGCAACATCTTCCGTGAATTTTGAGATTTTCGCGGATTTTGTAGGTCGATTAACAACTATGCAGCGTAAAGTGGCTTTTGCAAATGAGATATCCGAACTTTTGGTTGTCACGAGCTCAATCAAGTCAAAGAGAATCATTATTGACAATAGAAATTATCGACTATTTTCTTCACACGTTAAACGGCACAAATATGTTAATTATCCTGCAGAATTTATCTCGATTGTTGAACCATAAGATATTCTCCTAACCTGCATAAATCTTCATTACTGCAGTACAAAGATATTCAAATTCCAAGCACATGAGATCTTCGTCCTTCCGGAACACGATTTCCTCGTTTTCTCTGTGCATCTTCTCCCTCAGTAAGGTCTACGGACCAATTTCCAACTGATGACTATACAAGAAGCTATGTTGGGATTCTTCAGCAGCTTCTTGTCATAGCAAGAGACATTTGCCATCCCCTACTAGGAAATCTTCATTTTTGCTGAAACAGGAAGCTTTGTTTGCATTAAGGGAGCTTCATTTTTCCAGCAGTGCAATCTTCCGATCTCCTGTGCAATTGATCAAACTTCCAATACAACATATCTTCACTTGACTGGATCATTTTATTATTCCAGCAATCACGATTTTCGTCCAGCACGAGGTATCATCAGGTTTTGATAGCGTCTATGTTCCGGTTTGAATTCATCTCAGATTTGCGTACTTCAAAACGAAGATCATCCTGTAGACGAGTTTGAGACATCGTCCTGTGTATGTTGAAAGTGTCTGTAGTGTAAATGTGCTTCTTTCTTCATCCGGCCGGTCTGTGTCTTTAGCAGACGACAAAGGAACTGGACAAAACAGTGACGTTGTAATCAACTCTTAGAGCTGGCGTCTAAAGGAAGTGCCGAATTTATTCATTCTCAATCTTAGCAGAAAAACTTGTTATTACGCTCAGTCCATTTTAACGTCGTTGTAATAAAAGTTTCGTAGTTGTTGATTACTTATAAGTAGTTCTTTGTTGATCGTCCCCTTTACCAAATTGTTCAAATTCAAATAGGTCATATTACAGTGTTCTAGTAATTATAGAATTAGGTAACGTTAGTTGACATTTAACGACGCCTTGTCATAACAAGGATAATTAGCGTTGCCCTCCTTATTAGGCCTACTCTTTAAATTGATTATTATTGGTACGAGCAATGCAGTAACGTTAGCGAAATTGAATTCGCTAGATTGCGCCACCGGATAACGAAACCACGCGTGTAAATGTCTTCGAAGATGGCATGAAAACTGTACCAGTAATTAATAATTCTCCATTTCTATAGCGCTTGTTCTAACGACATCGTGTGTTAACAAAGATCATCAGCGTCGCCCTCATCCTTTATCCAGCCTTGGGACTGGTATTGCTAGAGTGCAAGCATTGAGGGAGTTTGTTCATATAGCCTATGTGTAAGTATGTATACGCCCTATGTATAGCCTACGTACTTAAGTTTGAGTGTAAGGCCAAGTGACGTAGTCCCCTAATCATCTTTGACAGCCTCATCGCTTCCCTTTGAGACTCGGTCATTTGTCCGGGACTCAGAGGGTCTGTGTCCTCTGCTTTAGGCTTAAACAGTCGATGGATTGTCAGCTGTCGTCATCTAACGATGACTCATGGCCCGCACAGAGAAGGACATGATCAGAGAGGAGAGTCTGAGCGAATTTCTCTTAATACGAAAAGACTGCGAATGGATGAGACTTGGCTGGTGTCCATTCATTAGCCATCGGAGTAGCAGTCGTCTGTGTATTCGTGTGTGAATGTATATGTAGCCACGTATGATATCAATGTAGGTATCCATGATTAAGCAGCGGAAGATAAAGAATAGTAAGAAGAAGAAAAGGAAGAGGAACTGGAAAAGGAAGAGCACGAATAAGAGAAAAAGAGGAGGAGGAAGAGAAATTGGAGGAATAAGAGACCGAGGAAGAGGAAGTAGAAATGGAAGAGGAAGACGAGGAAGAGCAAATCTGTAGACGTGGAAAAGGAAAAGGGAGGGGAGACTGAAGAGAAATAAATACGAAGAAGAGAAGTAGGGGCAAATAGGATAAATAACAGGAAGAGGACATGGGGAGGAAGTTAGAGAGGAAGTGGAAAAGGAAGAGCAGTCCCTTTAGCAAGCCCTGGGGCAGACGTGGGCTAACCATTATATCCAGCCATCGCTAACCATTGCACCTTCACCCAACTCCCAACCTCCAGCATTGCATTGCGTGAAGCTGTTCTGGCTGAAAGAGACGTTGAGGCGGACATGAAACCAAACCAAACCGGGTGGAATATTAGGAAACTACACATGGACGTTGAGCATGATAAATTTGCCTAATGAATATTCACCACGCATGTTTATACTGAAATGGAGACTTCTGATTCGTCGTCGCAAGATTCCCTTGCATCAGTATCCAAGTGTACTTTCGTAACAGGCTTATGCAATCGGGTGCCCGTGATTTCCTTTCTGGAAAGCAAGACCCAGTGATTAAATTCAGCCAGATCTTACTGTAATTGAGATCCACCGCATCAAACATGAGATCCGCCACCCAATAGATGAAATCCACCACCCAAAATTTCCTAAATAGGCCTACTTGTTTTCTTTCAAAACTCAACCATATACACCATGTTTCATACATATTATGCTTATCCGAATTGCAAATAGCGATTATATTATGTTAAATTAAATATGTTACGCCACTTAGCCTAACTTAGGCTTAAGTTTTTAATTTGTAAATATGTTCACCATGGAGATCCCTCTGGATGAGAAATTTAACCACTGGCAAGACTGATTCTATTTTCTATAGCAATAAAGCAAAGCGCTCGAGCATCACCACAGCTTGATTCTCTGACGAATATCTATTTTGAGCATCACGGAATTTGTGCTACGAGTTCTAGAAATATCCTCAGGATGCTAGCTAGGGTTCGGTTGGAGCTTCATCGATCGATTCCTCCGTCTCCATCCAGGTTCTTTTCCCCAAATGGATCAGCAGATCTCTGACCTGTGCGGTCTTTCGCTCCTGTACTAATTCCCGAAGATAGTACTTAAGAACGAAGAGGTCCATGTTGATGGAGTAATCCCGCTTCTGGATGTCTTGCTGGATGTCGTCCATCTCATCCGATGGAAAATGCGGTCGACCGGTTGCTGAGAAGAGCATCGCAAGCATCATCAGATTCAGAGTCAGAGTCATTGTTCCGTGGCGCGTCTCACTGCGGGTAGGGGTGCCGTTAATAATAATAATAATTTTAACAATAACATCACTAATAATAGAAATAATAGTAATAGTAGCAGTAATAATCATAATAATAAATAATATTAATCATATATAAATAATAATAATAATAATAATAATAATAATAATAATAATAATAATAATAATGATTATGATGATGTAATAATATTAATAAAAACTATTATTATCATTATTATTGTCATTGCCATTATTATTATTATAAATTTAATAATAATGACTGAGGTACATATGAAATATGTACCTTGGCCAAAAAAATAATAATCGTCTAATATTAAATTGACACGCCGCAGAATGATTACAAGTACAGTAGGCCTGTGAACGAATGGTGACAAGTTATTACAGGAGTCGATTTAGGCGTAAATATCAAAAGCCACTTCAGGGTGACCAGCTTATTCGCCGGCGATAGGTCTACCTCTGGACGTCCTCTCCGATTTAGGGGTTCTTCGCACCGGGAGCGTCTAACTTTGATTAGGTTGTAGGGCTTACTGTGAGAGGCACTTTATAAATCCGTAAATAGAATAGAATAAAAAAGACAACCGTAGGAAACCATAGAATTTTAAATATTTTTACGCTTGATATGCAAAGAACAGTAAATCTCCACCCCCAAACAACGACCAATATCCCAAAAACGGCACATAGGCCTATATACAAGGCTGAGGCAGTTAGTTGCAACTTAACTGTAGCTGTTCGATTAGTGTTACTATGTTGGCAGAGTCCTTTAAACTGTTTGACGCGATTTATTCAACCAGCTAGGGAAAGTGTATATATATATATATAGCTGAAAAAGCCTATATATATATGTGCGTGTGTTTATATATACATATATATACATGCATAATGTACTGGCAATTAAAGTAAATTAATTGCATGCAGCTGGTTACCATTAGGTCAATATGTAAATTACACAATGTTAAATGTTTGTTTATCATTTTATGATAAAAGGCTTACGATTTCATCTGCAGGTTATGAAAGGGCTTTGTTACATTCGTCTTCGAGATACTAGGATTATGCCATCTTCAATGTATATACCAGTGCTCAAGGAAAAACTGATAAACTTCAGCCACATTGATTCGTCAATAGCAGGTGCTTTAGCCCCAGTAAATAATCCCCATTCGCAAGAATATAGAACACACAATTAGTTAATTATGAGTGACTATATATATATATATGTATATATATGTATAAATATATATATATATATATATATATATATATATATATATATATATATATAGTTGTTTACACTTGTTTGGCTCGGTGATCGATTGGATACAGCGGTCACCCTACAACGCAGAGAGTACATGGGTTCGATCGTCGTCCTCCTCTCAGGCCGTTACTACTGTGCAGGGACCTTAAGTGAGTCATCCACTTACAATTCCCCAGTGAAGCGACGTCGATGTTGTATCATGTGGTTGTTAAATAACAACGCAGTTTCTGAACGTTGAAATGAGTTATTTAATCAACAGACAACATAACAAGAGATGTTTATTAAACTGAAATCTATTCAGAAATGTGCCATAAAATTGGCTTCAAAGTCAACACAAGCAGTTCAAGACCCGGTCGCAACAGACAAAAAACATTTCGGCTGGTCATTTTATGCAATGGCCGCAATTCAACGAAGAGTTGAACTGGTTCTCCAGTCGCCTTTAGTACGCTCTCGCCGATACATGTGTCACATAACACGTTCGTCCTGTTCACCCATCATGTGTAGAGTGACGTGTGTTCGCTGTGAGCGTCGCAGAGCTTGGCCATTTCCGTGTTTGCGTTTGGATTGCTCTGCAACATCGATATGAGAAAATTATGCCGGAAGAACTGGGAGCAAGAAGAAAGGAAAAGGAGCTAGAAGATAGACATGGAGCATGAAGACCTGAAGGAATGTTTACAAACTACCACTCGTGGGTGGAGACTTAGAGGGGACAGCAGAAGATGATACCCTTCAAAATTTCAGGTGGAACTGCTCACACACTCTATACCCCAATATTCATTTATTCATTCCGATAATTTATATAGCGCCTCTTCAAAGGAAACTACTCAGAGGTGCTCCCAGCCCAGCCACGGCCAAAAAGAAATGACTTTAGCAGCTTATAAAAGGTAAGGTAATATAATAACTCTCACAGTACACAATAATCAGATGAATGGAAGGTTGGATGAATAAATGAAGGATGAGTGAATGCAGAATGAATGAATTGGTGGATGAATTATTAAGGGATGGATAAATGGATGGAAGGGTTCCTTGATGAATGGAGCATACCATTCACCTTCATTGCAGGACCCATTCACTTCCAGCTTGGTCCCGTCTCATACAAGGGGACCTTAAACAGCATGGTATTAACTCGGGCACCAGTGACAAAGAGTCCCAACTAATCATTTCACTAAAACTGAGCAGAAATAAGATCAAACGGTCATCAGAATGGACCAGAATGGATAGAGCGCTTGACCTGTAGACCATGGATTCGAGTCTCCACGGTGGTCTTCGTGTAAGGACCCTGAGCAAATCTGTCATTACCTCAAATGCAGTTGCATTTTGTTGTATTGCAAAAGAAGAACATTTTTAATTAAAAAACTACTAGGCAGTCCCAAATATGAGGTCATAACCCTCGGTGTCAGGGGCGTCCAGATAGGGGGTTTTGGGGGCAAATGCTTCCAATTTCAGGTGGGGGGGGGGATATTTTTGAGTCTTAGGGGGAATATCTTGCCTGCGTGACACTTGGGATGGGGGCTTGCCTCCTTCACTCAGAGGGAGATTGACGTCCCTGCTCAGTGTCGAAAACAGAGCAAAATCAGCAGATGTCTTGAGGAGTTTGGTCCTGGAGCCAACAAATCTTAGGACCTTGACAAGTGGGCTCGATAATCTTACCAAAGCGAAGCCTTTGAGTGAAGAGATGGAAAGGAGCCGGCGAAACGATTTCATCGTCTCCGATCGAAGGCAGGAAAGGTCGGCATAGCAGACATAGAGGACGCACGGAACCTGATGAACTTGGCAGTAGGTCACGACTAAACACAGAAAACAGCAGAAAATGCAAGCTCCAGAAGTTTGTTCTCAAGCAGTAACTTAATCAGCGACTATATATAGTACATAATTATTGCGATTGTATTCCGACATCAATAGAGCGCCACATCAAGAAAAAATACTCGTCAATTTAAGATTCTACGACTTGAACAGATTGAATCCATCAAGATCTGTGAGTTCGTGTTTTATATATACAGTTTGCAATACATTTTCTCATTCTCGTGGTCAATTTTAACCAATCTTCACATTTTATGAGGTCATATCCCACTCTAACATAAGAGGGTATTGCATGAACCAACAATTTTTTTTAAGATATTATAGGTTTTTTCAGACTTAAATATTTTTAATCAGATTTGGCAGTATTTTTTAAGATGTTACAGCTTCCCATCTTTTGTACCATTCCATTGACAAAAAAAATCAGAATTTAATGATAACAGTAAATGTGAGACTGACTTTGAGCAGGGAGACCAGAGACTATGTTTGGCTGTTCCAAAGGAGGTGCTGCCAATGTCTCCTGAACTGAACCGGTCTTCAGAGATCGGAGGAAGTTGAGAGGAAGGTCATTTGGTGGTAGAGGGCTCTGAAATTCCATGATGGAGCTTGTGGAAAGCACGGTGACAGTCGTCGAAGTCGCACAGAGTCTGGAAAATATCTTCCCAAATCAAACAATCCACCGTTAATCAATCAATCAATCAAATTCATAGAGCACCTCTTCAAGATTACTATTCAGAGGTGCTCCCAACCCAAGCCCGGTCAAAGAGGAAAGTCGTGAGAAGTTAATAGAAAGAGTTAGACAGGTCATGCTGGAGAGTTGATATCCGGACAAAAAAGTAGAATCACACAAATTACACCAACTGCTGGTGTACACGTAAATCTTGGCATTTATGCTGACACTTATCAGTGCAAAGCATGCTGGATGTAGCTTGCTACTGACGGTGCTCTGGATATTGTCATAATTATAGCAGCGAGAAATAATGGCAAAGACGACAATGACAATCACAGTAAATGTTTTGAGTGTCATGAGCTACCATCAAGAAACAATGGGTAACACAATGGGCATGAAAGCGGGGCTACGGTACCCTCCAGTCCAAAAAGTGTAAGATTTCCGATCCCTTGTACATCCCGCAAGACGCGCCTATGGGTGATCAACCCAAATGTGGAAGAGGAGGAAAAGAGCAATACCCAAAGTTATATGTAATACTTGAATATGTTAAGTAACTAAGTGCGCTCAAGCCCCAACTTTCGAGAAAAGTGACTCAAGCTGGGGGGGGTCAAACCAGGGCCGTACCGAGGGGGGCCAGCAGGACCGTGGCCCAGGGTGCAAATTTCAGGATGGAATAACATATTATTCCATAAAATGCACTATTTTCAAAAGATGGGGCACCAGATTGATGGTAGGCACAGGGCACAATTACAGCTAGGTACAGCCATGGGTCAAACATACGTAAATCCTCTGGACTAAGCTTTAACAAACAATACGCGTAGGAGTCTCTGGCTGAGACTTTGATGTTGTATCTTACAGATTTGATTCTGGAACCCAGACTTCATTAAAGATTTCAGATCTTATTTTAGAATTCCACAGTGTCTGTGGGAGAACAGTAAACATTAGATAACTGATCAAACGTGGAGAAAACAAAAGACCTGTTCAGTCCACGAAAACAGTTGTCCAATTGCTATGTCAGCCTTGCACTGAACAGCAATAACATCGGGACGATGGACAAGACGGTACACAAAGCAGGTGCGGTCGGTGTAGGCTTCCTGAGAGAGAGTGCCTGCCTCGTGGTCTCTCATTCCGCAGCAGACGACTGCGATGACCTCTGATGGTTGGGTCGATAGCACGTGAACATCGAGAAATCCTAACCAAATTGTAAAAGACGACATCTAGAATTTAAGAAATGTTTTGCAGAAACATATACTCGTGATATTCTGTTGATCCCGTAACAAAATATAACAATGATGAAAACCTATTTCATGATGAAGACATATATTTCATGATGATGAACACATATTTCGTGATAAAGAACACATATTTCATGATGAAGAACTCATATTTCATGATGAAGAACACACATTTCATGATGAAGAACACATATTGTACCATGAAAAAGGGAGCAGAAGAAGACAACCCTGAAAGGACAGTGGTCTTTTATTTATATTTATATATATAAATGACCTTTATATCTCACTAGCTGGGGGGGTACCCAGCTTTGCCTGGGTTAAGAAAGAACTTGACCCCTGGATATCCTTCCACAGGTGTGCCTGTCGTTCATCTTTGGGAGGTTTTGTTGGTTTGCCAAGTGTTGTACCTCGGAACCTGTGAGTACAGTAGTGACTCCTGGCGACTGAGAAAAAATCCTTTGCTTTTATCTGGACTCCTTTGGTTAGTTGTTGCACTCCTGAGACAGGCTGTTGGCCCCTGGATACCCGAAAGATGGCGGTCGCGGGTTCACCAACCCCTCTATTGGGTGTCCCAGGTGTTCCCCGAGCCAATGGCAAAGGTCTAAGTCAATAGCTGTAAAACTGTGCAAATGCATAGGGCAGACATACACACACAGAATCTTGTCTTAAATTATGTAGATGATCTACAATGTCGTGCACTGACTCTCTGAGTGGCGCTATATAAAGTCCAATAACAAGTACAATAAAAAAAGGCAAAAGAAAGCAAACAGCTGAAATGAGAAGTAATATCAAGGCCCATGTCTATACAGAGAAAATACTAAACTACAAAGAACCAGACAAATTCAAGAAATGGTAAATCTGTCGTTTTTGTAACAACCTGTTGCAGCTGGTCCTATGGCAACCAGAAGAGATGAACATTGAATGTGACCACCGGTGCTCTCGATTTCACCTCTGACCTTTGCAGACCATCTTACAACAGGAGCGCTACAATCAACACGGCATCATTACAGTTCAATCATGCATATTCAAATATCATGCATTTCATTTCCCTCTACTGTTAAATCATCAAGTCATCAAAGAAAATAATATAACTGTCAAAATGCAGAAGCCCAACAATACATCCTTATCAATACAAAATAATCAGTATCATTGCATCACTATCAATACAGCTGGGTTGGCGATCGTTGAGCTCATTGGTCGATGTAGATATACAAATGCCGTGATGTAGTGCTCAACATGAGTTGCATATAGACATCAATTTGATTGCAAATATATTTAAGAAAATTGAGCTAAAATAATTACTATACTCAAAGCAAATTTGTCGTTTTATACAAGGCAAAAATATTCATACTTACTTGCCACACTAAGTGATACTAGAGTTCAGCCGCGATAGAAATAATTCAATTCTAAAATTTCAAGTTTTGCATTAGAACGGTAAATGAATATCTGACCTGATCACTTCTGTTACTGTTTCGTCTCCTTCATAATCTTCATCTTCATCGACAGCTCTAGAAGACAAATAAGTTGAAAAATCTTCAAATAACAAACTCATGCTGGCTTTTGTACTTTCTCAGCGTAAGCCACAATTGTATAGCGCCTATTGAAACGGTGTCGCGTCAATCACCAAATTAAAGGCGAATAACAGCAAGACTCCTTTGGAATATTTCGCCCATCAATATCAACATTTGAAACAACATTTAAAAATTGTGCCCTGAAATCGTTATTAACTGCGCCGCTGACGACTACGCGTGGCAACTGTCGATGAAGATGAAAATTATGAAGGAGACGAAACAGTAACAGAAGTGATCTTAGCGTCGAGAACAATACTTTTTAAAACTGCCTTTATGATTAAAGCAAAGTTAAATCTTACTCTCGCCTTAAACTTAAGACATAAATGTCACCATTCAAATGATTTTCATTTCAAATCTGTTTCTAAAAATCAGATCCAGTCTCTGGTCTTCTAGAAACCGGATTTGTTCTCTATCTCTAGTCCGTGGGACCCTATATCAATATGAAACGGATCAAGTATAAGACAAGTAGAATTTAAGCGGCAAGTGAAATGGTAGAGGATGGCTCAGCATAATAATATGATTTGCGAGAGAGTTATTATTGTGCAGTGCTATTAGTCGTGAGTTAAAGACATGTTGGGAGACAGCATGAGTAGGCCGATTTTTATTTCCGTCGAGTGTTTGTGCTCAAGACTTAGCGTTATTAGACCCTGAATAAATCTGGTAAATAATTAAAAGATAAATAATAACGATGTAGCGTAAGTTATTACGATTACTTACTTACTTGCAATATGAGTGTGCGGAGTTTTTTGGAGTCATCATTTTTTTTATTAGCCTATGTTACGTTCGTTGCCTTGTTTGTGCGCAATTATTTAAAGAGAAAGTCTAGATTTATTAGGTTTTTTACGATAGGCAAAGGCCGTTGTAAAATGGGTTGTTGTTGTCCATGCTTCGTCGATGACGATTATGAAGCGGTTACTCCAGCTGTCGTGAGTGTACCTACTATGATCTAGAAGTTGTATCGACAGCCGTTCCTTTAATAACCAGTTCTAAATCTTTTCGGCAACAATTTCACTTGGCAATCATTCTTGGCCGGCCTAAGAATTTTTGGAGCTTTTGATTTTTACCTGTTATATATATGCAATTTCTTAAATATCCCTGGCAAAGTGCAAATAGGTTCAACAACCTTCACAGTATAGACATGGTCTCATGTTTCAATCGTAATTGCCCATGGAGGCTTATAAAAGAGTTGTATTTACAATTTTCACCGAGTGCAATTGGGATTGTGGGTCAGCAAAGAACAAAACAGCCGCACAGTTGCAATCAGTTATCTGCTTCTATAAAAGACCAGATAAGATACCAATGTTTACATACTGATGAGATGTTTGTTTCTAAAACTCTGATGGATAAAGAACGCGTTTTACATGGCTTGCTTCCACGCATTGAACCTCCATCTACTACTCCATCCGCCCTTGGGCCATGAACAAGTCATTCCTGTAGTGGATTGTTCAATCCATTAAACTTTCATATCTCTAGGCGATATATATATGGTTTGATCAAGGTCGAATATTCTGACTGTCTTGATCTTATAAATTGTCCGTGAGACAAAAAATTAAATTGGTAACACTGGTTTGTGCACCAAAATGCAGTCATCAGTTTGTCTGTTAAAGAATATCCCTACTTGCGTACTTTTGTAATGAACTTGAGCTAGCATAGAGAGATGACAATTAGTTTCTCTTGAAGAATAAACCGCTTACAATTACTTTACAGTTACGGTTGGAATTGGTGCTGTAGAATCAGAAAAGAGAAGTGGCCGCAGCAGCAGCCGATAAGCGAATGTACGAGCAGCAGACGAGAGGTATTCAAAATCCTAACGCTGCTCGACAGCTCCGGCTTCAGGCCGATGCCAAGAATATGAAGAAAGTCTACATGCCGTCTCATTTAGATGCACCGGTTTGTTTCAGAATGTTGAATTCACATCTAGTCTTTCAGTGGCAGCTCTGGACTTCTCCAACAGAGGGATAACAGAGAGTCTGGAAAGCTGAAAGAGGGACAACATGACAGAGACCGGGCAACCTGGCAGAGGGACCGAGGAACCTGACAGAGGGACCGGGGAACCTGACAGAGGGACTGGGGAACCTGACAGAGGGACCGGGCAACCTGGCAGAGGTTCCGAGGAACCTGACAGAGGGACTGGGCAACCTGGCAGAGGTCTAGTTTTTGGATGTCTGGTTTTGCCAAAAATGAAAGTGAAATTCAATTTGGAGGGACTGCTAGGAGGGGCCGAAGCATTGGGTCATCCTGGCCTCTCCTGTAGAGCCGACACTGTAGTCTTTTAACCAAAGGT
This sequence comes from Bimastos eiseni, assembly GCA_959347315.1. Taxonomy (NCBI): domain Eukaryota; kingdom Metazoa; phylum Annelida; class Clitellata; order Crassiclitellata; family Lumbricidae; genus Bimastos; species Bimastos eiseni. The sequence goes on from OY365822.1 coordinate 2,714,763, forward strand.
GTTGGTATCGAGTTGGGCGGTCAAGCGTTTTATTCGACTGTCCACTGAGCGAGCTACCTGCCACTACAGCTTCTGCGCTTTTGCGTCTGTTGGTTCTTTGCTTTGGAACGATAATCCCTGTTTCACTCGCTCTTTTGATTTAAGTGGAGGTGCTTCTGTTTTCCCACGGGGCTTTTTCCTCTGGGAGCACCCCTGATTAGGTCGTACTGTGAGAGGCAGTATCAAAATATGTAAATACAACATAACCCTCCCAAAGAAAACTTATGGCATGACTGACATAACATTTAAGCCTTTTATAGGTTTATAAGTATTGATTGATTTGAATGATTAATTTGTACTGGGAGAGGCGCTACAGAAATCTGTACATACGATGCAACCATCTTGACTTAAATCTTTTTTCCGTTTATTATAGGTTTGATTGATTTGGATGAGTTAAAGTCAACTCTTTTTGAATACATCACAATAAATAGTTTTTTGTTTTGTGCTCAGTGGCAACGGAAATAAAGACGTTCGGTCGACGCATCCGTCTCTCTTCTTTTGCCAACAACTCGAAACTGAACACCTCCTTGAACGTTTACTACCGCAAGAGATGTTCGAGAGTTTTAAACTGTATCGTGTAAGATATGTCTACAAATCTACAAGTCAATGAAATTTATTTTCATTTGTCTATGATATTTGTTTTCATTGCTTTGTGTCTGACTTTAAATGAAAATCAATTAATTGGCACTAACTGACTCGATTATAACGATATTATTTTGATACTGTTGCACTTTGAGTGATACTGCATCATTTTCAACAGTGTTGAGAAGCTGAAATTGTATAGTTTTTTGTATCTACTCTTTTGGGAAGAGAACTTTTGTCACAAAGGTCTCTTTTCTGTTTCTTGATACAACGTATGTAGGGAACGACCGGGTAGACAATTTTCACTGGGTACCGAATCCGAGTATTTGAATATACTATTTGCCGGACCCGTGTAGGACCGAGTAGCTGTCGGTCGATACTAGATCGGCCACTTCGGCAAGGACCATTGCCTTGTAAATCGTCGTCTTGTATGGCAAACTTAAAATTAAGGATTTAACTAAATAATGTTCTACCTGTGCTAAATTAATAATAATAATAATATATCAATAAAATTTTAGCCCTTGATTTGTAGGTTGAAATCGGAAATCAAAATAATGATTAATGAAAACTGTTGGCAAAATTAAAAAAATTTCAAAAACTACTTAATAATAGTTTCAATTTTTTAACTATCTATTTGCACGTGTACTATTTGCTGAGTCGAACACAGATTTCTCCATTTTGATTCTTCACAACCATCTTTAATGTTAACACAGATTTCTAACTCGTAGTTTCGACAAAAAGTCTGATTCTTCAGCGTCTGTTTTGAAAATAATCATTTCTGCAGAATATTCGAAACGAGCAGTAAAATTGAACAGTGATAGATTATTACAGTTCAGAGAAACACATACGTCCTTTTTACAATTTAATAATGACCAAAATCGCAATCCCTGAAAGAAAACGCAATCGTTCATAAGGCACCCTAAGGTTCAAATTGTACAGACTATGATTCAAACTCTAAGATCACAGCCAATTTTGCAATGTTTATATATATATATTATATATATATATTACACATATATATATATATATAATATTATACATATATATGTAATATATATATATACACATAATATATATATATATATTACATATATATATATATACATAATATTATATATATATATATATATCACATAGTGCCTACACAACCTTTCAAAAGTTTTGAAACGGTCGTACAAAACAGTTTTGCAAGCGACTGAAGTCTGTATTATGCGACTAATTTCACCGGGACGTACCGCTGGTGAATCTTTCCTTGAAGTGGCGCCATATAAATGTCAGATTGCAATTTCAGATCTACGATGTAAAGTAAAAATTGTAAATATTTCTCGAGCTATTCTGGGTGACAAGTTCTAATACGGAGGGAAGACAGTTTGAGATGTACTGAGAAAGAGGCTCAAGGGTATACACAGCCAAGAGGTCTATTTGAAATAATATATTACCACAGAAATATGTAAATCTTCTTGTCTACTACCCCAAAGCAGTACAAAGGGTAGGCAGTGGTTCCAATGCCCTCAACCACCCAATAATGAACCCCACCCTCTTTGAACATACAATGAATGCAAAGACCAAAAATTGGTATCTACCACTTATGACAACCGACGATATGCAACAGGTAAGATGTGTTGAACCTACCACATCTCATAATGGAATGTAGGGGAGCTCGTCGTTCCCAACCATGGGGCCTTCGACTTACAATCTGTTTTGTCGCCAATGGTAACCGATATAAAACGGAATAAAAATTAATAACTGCTAATTAATTACACATAATTATGTTAAATATGGGTATGTCAGAGCCCTGCACAAGACCAAGGCACCAAGACAATACATAGTCAACTCTCAGCAGGCTCTTCCTTATTTGAATTCAGCTCTGCAACCTGGCGGCACAGTGCACAACCTAGTAATTTCCTAACAGCACTAATACATTACGGATGCATTACACTTATAAAAATCATAATCGTAAACTCTATTCACAGAAAAACAGATTTCTCTCAGACCTATGAAACACCGTAACCACATTCGCCAATTTTAAATAAAACATACATTGTTTGAAAAGGAACCACAGATAACACACACAATACATTGCGTGCTTTGACCGACGAAAGTTTCTGGCTGTGGTGGCACCATCACCTCATATCGAATCATCCCAGCGAGAAACGACCCGAAGCGAGGAAAGTCGTTCTCTCAGCTGCCGAAAACGAATTTACTCGAGCAGATCTCTGGCCACCAGCATCCTCATGATTTCATTTGTACCTGAATGCAGACATCAACCTTTGCACCTCAAATATTAATATTATTATATAAAAATTATTTGTACATAAATAGAGACATCAACAATCTACCTTTTGCACCTCCAATATTAATAATTATTAAAAAGAAAAATTTATTTGTACCTAAATGAAGACAGCAACAATCTACCTTTTGCACCTGAGATTATTATGATTATTATTATTATTATAAGAACAATTTATTTGTACCTATATGGAGACATCAATAATCTACCTGTTGCACCTTAGAAATAATTCTATTATTATTAGGATAAATTTATTTCTTCAAAATACCAACAATCTTATCTACAGACTTATGATATTGATCGTTTTCTAAATTATCTAAAGCCGCCATTAAGTCCTGGAGCAGTCGGTTTCCAGATTGTTCCAATCCGAGGAGTCCAAAACAGACGGTGAGCTTCCAGTTTGAAGGGTAACTGATAAGAGCTGGGATAGATGGCTGGTCTCACACTGTTTGTTTCAGAAATCTTGATTCGTAGTTCTAGTTCTTGTACAAACTCTAGTGACTCGTTGTTCCAGCTGTCTGTGATTTTGATTGCTAAATGGACATAACGGTGTGACTGCGAGATAGTGCCATATTTTACGTTCCGTATTATGAAATTCCTTTTCAGCTGTGGTACCTGTGTTTTGCGATGTTAAACGCTACACTTGCCTAGACCGCTCTTTACAGACTTCATCCTAATTACGAGAAACTTTTTAAAATGACATTTATAATTCAATCATCCCTCTCGCTTCTGAAAATCTCTATTTATAATACTTACTTACATCTATTGAATAGCCTTTGCTGTGAGTGGCACTATATTAATCAATAGATGATTATAACGAGTTCTCTGCCCGAAGACAGTTCCATTGGCTTTACGCCACCCGGGATGCGATGATTGAGGTGGCCTTCCTCACTGACAATTATGGGTGAGCAACTTGTCCGAGGTCGCTATACACAGTGACTTGAGGTGGGTTCGAACCTGCGACCCTTCGGATTCCAAAGCATTGAACTTACCGCTATGCCATCGCGTTACATCAATAAATACAATAATAAATACAATGCAATCAATACTTCACTAATTTTCCAATAATTATCATTCTTATCATCATCATCATTACTCTCATGATTACTATTACTTTTATTATTTAGTTACCATACGATTGTGTCTCTGATATCGAGTGGTGCTATATAAATATTACATTACATGTGCCATGTGAATTCGGCTAGTGGGCGCTAACCTTCGATGATGTGATGAAGTCGAATGTCACGATAGTATTGCTGGACTGGATAGTCCTTCAGGTACCCATAACCTCCAAACATCTGAATCGCTGTATCACAAACCTACAGAACAGAGAACCAGTCTGCATATCTATCATCTACCACTATTCTACGGTTATCATTCTCTAATTAACGAGCACCCCGAGTCCCCGATTACCTTGTCTTTGAAGAGGGACAACGTATATTAATTTTCCAATTGCAAAAAACTTACAGTTATGCGTAGCATGCAATTTCCGATACCACTTAACAAACTCATCGGGCGTTCACTGTACTAACCTGTATGATGTTAGGTCCTCTTGCAATTAATAATTAAGGAACAGTGTCAGTTCACCGGCAGGATCACGGCCTGCCTACTTTACTCCAGAAACATTGTTTACTTGGCTGATAAGTCCCCTTATTTATCTTTAGACAAGGGACTTTTCTTAGGTTATCAGAGCTTATCATCATAGGCTTTCAGGCACGGTCTTAATTTAACCATCATCGCATTCAGCTCGAAAATGTAAAGAAAAATGTGAGCCATCTATAAAATGTTGCACACAAAACATTTCTTGCACACAGTCTCCAAAAATCAGAGAAAACGTTGCTAGTGGGAGTGGAGTTGCTGGGTGTGTGGTACGTGCATCACCATTGTGGAAACTGCTGTGACCAGTAAACCATGTGGCACACGTAAAAATAACGAGAGATACCTTTGTGCACTGTTCGGTGGCAAACAGTTTGGCCATAGAACAGAGTGGAACGGTGTTCGGAGCACCGTCTTCGAGGGCTTTGGCGGCGTTCCGGACCATCAGTCGAGAGGCCACAAGGCTGGTTGCCATCTCGGCAAACTGGAATTGGAGATACTATGCGAGAAAATGACACAACAGTCGATATTGGTGATCCTCTGATGAAAGTGACAAACGATGTTAGCACCATATATTAACAGACAAAAAAACATGTTAACCAGATGTCAGATAGCAAGATCTTGAAATTGTATCTCGAAATTCTACAGTGTCCAAAAAGCACTAAACAGCAAAGCCTTGGGAACCAGGTTCTTCACAGACAAAAACATAAAATATAAAAAAAAATGGCTTTTACCACACTTATTATTAAATTGTTGTTCTTTATTGCACAACAAAAGTATTACAATACAGCCATGAAGCCAATAAAGGTTAAATGGTTTCTACTAGCGTTGTGTCCTCATAAGCAGTTAATAAATTCACACATGCACCTTTCCACTTAATTAGAACTCGAAAAATTACAAATGCTTAGAATAAAATATAATGTTCCAATCGACCCCTCCACCCAGGACTTGTAAGATGACCCCAGTGGGGGTCGTGACCCACAGGTTGAGAACAACCACTGATGAACAGGCTATGCTAGATTATAACGTACCTGGAATTCTTTGAGATACTTTCCAAACTGCTTTCGAGTCCCAAGGTGCTCTCGAACAGCTTCTATCGATGCGTCCGCAGCGCCAAGAGATACGGAGGCTGCAAAACAAGACGCAGCTGTCCTCTCTGTAGTAAGTTAACTCAATAGGTACCCCGTGCAATTTATGTACAGGGGAAAGGAAAATGTTTCCCCAGTTAAGGCTCAAGGTAACAATTGCTGAATTTACATTCATCACTATAAACGATCCCCCATCAACATATTGCTTTTTTCTTGAAGTGTCACTTAACAAATGTCACATTATTAACAGTTCTACTGCAATGTACTTCACAGTAAATTCCACCAAAAACCTACACCTCAAAATATTACTGAAGGTCACTCTAAATTGTCAAAAACATCAATTACTTACTACAAAAAAAAT
>OY365822.1:2720918-2773418 GCA_959347315.1 Bimastos eiseni
CGATCGAGATAAGGCCGACCTTTTGCTCCTTCTGGCCAAAGCTGATTCCTTTGCGGTCGGCCTCAACTAGAAGGCAGGAGATGCCCTTCGGTCCCTGGGCTCCTGTTCGACTCATGACAAGGTAGATATCGCTCTCTCCAGCACCACTGATGAAACACTAATGGAACAACACAAACATAGGAACACTTGAATGGAACAATGCAAACATAGGAACATTTTAATGAAACAATATTGGAACAACACAAACATAGGAATGCCTTAATAAAAACACTAATGGAACAATGCAAAAATAATAACACTTTAATGGAACACTAATGGAAAAATGCAAAAATAGGAACACTTAATGGAACGCTAATGGAACAATTCAAACATAGGAATATTTTAATGAAACAATATTGGAACAATGCAAACATAGGAACACTTTAACGGAACAATATAAACATAGGATTTGTAAGTTATCATTATGTCCATTCTTGACATATGCAAAAATTAGGCATCAGGTACCGCTATCTGTCTCTGGTTTAAAGATGTCTAGATTACTGCAACTCAACAAGTTAAACACGCCGTAGACAGTTCAGAACACTTTGGCTAGAACCATAGCTAATATATATCCACTGTGCCTGAATTTTTGCACAGTAAAATGTAGTTTAAAATTGCGGCTAATAGTTTACATTACATTACAAAACTGTGAACTCTGATCAGCCACAATAATTAAAATCGGTTCCTATTTTTACCTTTGTACCATTTAGTATGTATTCGTCGCCCTGTCTGACAGCAGACGACTTCAATGAGGCCGCATCGCTACCACTCCCTGAAAACCAGTCAATCGAAGGGAACATCAGCACCCAAATAGGTATTGCTACTTTATCAGCATATACATAAAATACAATACAACAAAAGCCAGTGCATTTATGACAAATACAATTGCATTGTATCAAATACAGCTTACTCTGAAATTTATTCTGAAATTTATTCTGACATTTATTCTGACATTTATTCTGAAATTTGGTATCGCCCTTCTTCCAACATTTTTAGCTCAGAATTGCACATGCCTTAAAGGCGCAACTGCAATTGTAATGCAGAGCAATTTAGCGCGAAGGACTTGCTCAAGGTCCATACACAATGACTGACGCCTCGGACGAGGGTAGAAGCACCATGCCACACACTGTGTGCATCACATTTTGTTTCAAATACAATTGCATTGAATTATACATAAGCTGGAACTAGAGACAACTCTTCCTTCCTCTGACCTGGTTCTGTGAGGCAGTAGGAGGAAAAATTTTCCATGGACGCAAGGCCAGGAATCCACCGCTTCCGCTGACTCTCGTTTCCAAATGTGTCGATCATCCAGGCGCACATACTGCATGCAAACAACGCACTAATATAATTATTGTATTGTATTGTATTTAAGGATTTGTAGAGCGCCTCTAGTAGGGCGAACCGTTCAGATGTGCTGCCAGAGCGCAAGTCCCTGCGAGAAGAAGCGGGTTTGAGAATAGCTAAAGAAGAAGAGAGACTGTCCGATGGAAATTTAGAGCAAACAGAAGGAGAAAGCGCATTCCACAGAGAGGAACCCATTGAAGCAAAAGATCAAAACTGAGCCATAGCTGTTCCAGTTCGAGGAACTAGAACAGCTATGTATGTATGTATATATATATATATACATACACATATATATATATATATATATATGCATATATATATATGTGTATATATATGTATGTATGTGTATGTATGGAAGTCAGGTCTATTGAATGAGCGAAGTAGACGGAGAGAGAGGACTGCTGAGACCTCGCTATGTTGCAGCAGTCAGGCAGATTCAAGTAATGTTATGCAAAAGCCTCAAGTGATACTTAGTATATCAAGCAGTTAAACATCGACTGATTGATTTAAAATGATGCAACTTAAACTGCATGACTGTTGCAGTACTTATGTATGCTGATAAAGTACCAGTAATTGGACAATGGGCATACTGATAAAGAAAAAAGTACTTATGTATACTATACCAATAACATGGCAGTACATGGACAAACTTATAAAGTAAAAGTACTTGTGTGTACCGATAAAGCACATATGCCTATGTATACTGATAACACAAAAGTAGCTATGTATACTGATAAAGTAGCAGCATTTTTATATACTGATAAAGTAGCAGCACTTATCTAAACTTATAGCATGGCAGCACTTGTGCATACTGATAAGTACTTATACATACTAATAAAGTGTCAGCACTTAAGTAAACTGATAAAGTGGCATTACTTGTGTATACTGATGTAAGCAGTCGTACTTGCACAGCCGTGTGCCAGGGCCTCAAAGATGACAGAGGCATCGACCCGACCGAGACCGGTTCCCCCGAACTCCTCCCGACAATAGATGGCGCCAAAGCCTAGCCGAGCAGCCAATCGCATCGACTCTTTAGGAAATATTTGCTGAAGGAAGAATAACGAAAAACGCTTGTGTTACCATCATTAACTAGACATTCGAATCTGCTTCAACTATCCCAAGTGTTAAAACACATACCTACTCAGCAAGGTATTAACTCTGCCACAGTTTGCACTCTGACAGTGCCAGTCCCAAGTCTGGTTAAAGGAGGAAGGCACTGCTAATGATCCTTGTTATCATACAGTGTCGTTAAACTGCAACTACAACAACGTGGGGAGATTCTGTGAATAAATGTTCTGCCCTGTGAAGGCAGAATTAGTAGAATCTCTTGGTAGATGACTTACTGGGGCGATGAAAATGCAGTACACAAATGAAATTAGCGTAAATAAAACACGGCAGGACAGCGTACAGAGTGCCAGCATTCGAATATGTCAAACACCCGGTAAACTGACCAATCGCAGTGTCTGGCTAGCAGGAGTTTGAACTCTTGACCTCTTGGTTGACAGTCCAGTGAGCTGATCACTGCACACTTCTAGCTTCCTGGCTTGAACAAGTAGCAGTGGCTTCTTGAGAGTCAGATTATGCAAGACTAGATGTAGTCTAGTTAGACCTGTTAGTAGGAGTAAGCTATCAAAGCTAGGTTAACAAGGCGTCTATGTTAGAGGCAATGTGTAAATTAGGGATTTTGTAAAATGCCAGATTTTTTAGATTTCAGGCAATATGTAAAATCAACCATTTACTGTCAGGATTAGGGTTGGGGTCAAGTTTAGGGTTATGGTTAGTGCATTGTTATGGTTAGTGTAGAATTAGGGTTTTACAGATTGCCTAGGCATTTCACAAAATCAATAGATTTGCACATTGCCTGTAACATATATAATATGTATGAGTCATCAGTCATCTCACCTCAAGATCCCACTGTTTCATCTTTGGTGCCATCTCCTTTTTAGCAAAGTTCAGAGCCATCTCGTATATCTCTCGCTTGTGGTCGTCCAATCCATCGGTTGCTGAGGTTCAAAGTTCAAACATGTCATCATCATTCAGTACAACTGGTTCTGAGTCTATAGTCCAAAGGTTCAATAGTCCAAAATTGCTTGGTGTCCAGTCGATAGGTGATAGCTGGGAGCTGGATTGATGAAGAATTATGTCTGGCTAGAAGCTGAATTGCAGAGGCGTCGATCCCAGGGATCGAGGGGACAAGTCCCCCACATTTCAAAGATAGGAGACAAGTCATACATGTGTTCCCAACTTTTCTTACACCTCTCATTGGGTGTCCCCCCACCTCTCAAACGAGATTGCCTCCACCATTCTTTACATTCATCCGGCTTCCATATAACCATGATTCTTTTCATATCAATCCAGCTCCCAGTTTAACACATTCTTTTCCTCAATTAATCCAGCTTCTAATTAAATTAATATCGGAGTAAAGAATCTTCAAACGGATTATTGAGTGGACACCCTACAATCAATGAGCTGCAATTAAATTCGGTTGTACTTTTGTATGAAAAAATGGCTTCTTATAATATGCCTTCTAAAAATCAACGGAATGCCTCTAATAAAATCTCGTATAAGAGGTGTGATACTCCGAATTATCGCTTATACCAATATGAAACTTTTTGCTCAATCAAAGGTCTATACGAAGATCCAAGTAAACAACAACGTGCTCATTTTTTAAAGTTATCAACTTACAAACTGAGGTGCAATTCTGAACTCTCTGCAAATTTAGAATAGTTAGTTGTGAAAAGGGAGACCTCACAGAGAGGTCAGGTGTTAACTAGATGCCGTGTTGTTGAGTGGTTTTTTGACAAGTTTAGAGATAGCTCCGTACCGCTCATGCAGGATGATGACGAACGACTAGAGGCGCTTGTGGCAAAGTTCATGTAAGGAATGCATGTCATCAGACGATGCGATGAATATTTGGACAACTTAATCGAACGAGTTAATGCTCCAAACATTGCCATTGCCATTTTCTCTGGGATACAACGCAGACTACAGATTCTCTGGGACTCAACAGTAGCGCTCTGCAATCGTCATTATCGTTTACTTTAATTAGCGCCGGAATATAAATTACGACCGACAAGTACAATATGTTGCAAACCTTTCCATTGACTGTATTTCATTAACGACAAATTCAGTGAATGAAGAATACCAATCGTTTTCCAGTAAATTTAGAACGCTTGGTTTTAAATGCAAAAAACCTAACTTGTGAATTTCGAAATTATTTAGTAAAGCCCCAAAGATCTATTTTATTTATAACTCGAGTTTTAACTTGTACATCCCTGCCAATATCTATAGCCCTACACTAAAATAATATTGTCGCTCTACTCGAAATTTAGTCTCTGATTATGAACAAAATCGTTAAAATTGCGACAGGCAATTCTTTATTTAACGGACATAATAATTCCTCGATTTGTCTTCATGCGTTAAATAATTAAACAAGATAAGGCAGACGACATTTTCTGGCCCTCTGGTAATCACAAGTCGCACAACGCAGTTTTTCCATTCCTGCTTCGGTGTTAATAATCATTTACTTGAGAACTTTGCAAAGAGGGCATCATTAACTTATAGTTGTATTGTATTTTAGATTTCTATGTCCAATTGTTAGAGCGCGGAAATTTAGTAAGCCTGTCTGTCTCTTGCTGCTGTGCGTTGGCTATTTTTGTCCTAGAGATTTGGACGTTCACAAACCTAATTAGCATGCATGACGCACGAGCTAGGAGACCTATAGCAGTAGGTCTACGATGACATTAACACCACGTAAATTTTATAGTATATAGATTTTACTGCGTGGGTGGAACCAATGAGGTCGAGTCTAGAAAATAATAACCTAAGTCCTATTTTAGGATATCTGAAACGCTATTTTTAGCGTATGCACGCACGCACAGTCTGACCCATTACCAGCCCGCGTAGGGATTAAGGAAGGAGTTATGGTAATGATAGGCCTACTAGTAAATTTACATAGCACCACTCTAGTATAGCGCCGGTGATAAGCTGGTCTCCTTGAGGGCGCTAAGAAATTTTCAAATATTTACAGTACATCACATTACATGTCTCCGGCTATATATATGCAGGATGTGCTCCATTGGCTTCCCATCCAGCAGCGAATCTCGTACCGTATCATCGCTTTGGTCTGGTAGTCCTTGCTGGGTTTTGCCCCTATCTGTCCTCGCGATCTCTGCCCCTCTACTTGGACTCGTTGAGTGCACGGGGTGGCCGCTCTCTCCGCTCCACTGAGCGAGGCTTACTCATTGTCCTCTTTGCCCGCATAACCACTAAAGAGAAAATCGTTCCTTCTCAGTGGTTGATCTGGTTCTAGAAGACTAGAACACGCTCCCAATGACGTTGCGCTTGTCAACCAGGGTCAACTCAGACTTTTTTTATACTCGCCTTAAAACTACATGTTCTTTTCAGCCATAGCAGGGTCGGGAGCGATTCTGAATACTAGCATGCATTGAGGGGACGCTATCTAAATCTTCGTAATGAATGAATGAATGGCATCAAACTACTTAAAGAGAGACTGTTGTAATCTCTTCTGCCCTGTTAATCCAAGATTGTATTAGATTTTAACAGATTTGGCTTTAATATTTTATGACCTGGTGTCTGGCCTCAATCGGTTGTTCTTTGATACAAACTGTACTACTCTATAGAATAGCGCAACATAATGACTTCAGGTCTCCAACACGGCACTACTAACTTAGTACTAAGGTTGCTAAAACGTCAACGGCGACCAAGCGAGTAATATTATAATATTCTTGTAAGACGCGAGTATGTGAATCATCCGTTCGCCACAAACAAGGGCGGGTTAAACCGGCCAGGCCTACAACAACCCCTGTGGGCAAAAAGTAGAGGCCTGCCTCAAGACCGCCAACTGAGAGAGAAATATAACGCGTAGGCGTATATACCAGGTCCTAAACAGGCTTCAGCTTTAGCTTAGATTTTCGACAAAGGGCGTTGATTTAGTTGCTGCTTAAGGAAAGGTGATCAGCGTTGCCCTCCTCCTTTAACCAGGCTTTAGTCTGGTACTACTTGAATGAGGGTTGTGGTGAGGCGCTTGTACCTTTTTTTCTACAGAGCAGGGCCTATATGATTTTCTGACCTACATCTATACGCCGATGACCAAGACCCCATTTCATTCGCTGACCGTAGATGCGTCGCTAACTATGAACCCAGCTGAGTGGCTGACCCCAGATGCGTCGTTGGCCAAGACCCATCTGATTGGCTGACCTTAGATACTCCGCTAGCCATGATCCCATCTGATTGGCTGACCTTAGATACTCCGCTAGCCATGATCCCATCTGATTGGCTGACCTTAGATACTCCGCTAGCCATGATCCCATCTGATTGGCTGACCTTAGATACTCCGCTAGCCATGATCCCATCTGATTGGCTGACCTTAGATACTCCGCTAGCCATGATCCCATCTGATTGGCTGACCTTAGATACTCCGCTAGCCATGATCCCATCTGATTGGCTGACCTTAGATACTCCGCTAGCCGTGATCCCAGCTGATTGGCTGGCCTTAGATACTCCGCTAGCCGTGATCCCAGCTGATTGGCTGACCTTAGATACTCCGCTAGCCGTGATCCCAGCTGATTGGCTGACCTTAGATACTCCGCTAGCCGTGATCCCAGCTGATTGGCTGACCTTAGATACTCCGCTAGCCATGATCCCATCTGATTGGCTGACCCAAAATGTGCCGGACCTCCTCGGCTGCAGTAAACTCAGACATACATTGACCTCTGTTTAACCTGTACTCGCCTTGAAACTGTTCTTTTCAGCCTTGCTGTGGGGTCGGCAGCGCTCCCTAGTAGTAACCTAGAAGGGCGCTACATAAATCTTAGTAATTAACGAATTAATGAACATTGCAGAGCTTTTATGCGCGAATGACTTCCTCAAGGTGTGACACGGTGGCCGATTGGTTAGAGCGGTCGGCCCATAACGCTCAGTGTGCGCTGAGTGAGCGGGTTCGACCCTCGTCCGAGGCGTCACTGTGTAGGGAGCTTGAGCTAGGCCTTCGCGCACAATTGCTCAGCAGTACAACTGCAGTTGCGTCGTCGAGGCGTGTGCACTTCTGAGCAAAAGATATTGGAAGAAGAGCGATAAAAAATTAATTTCAGTTGTATTGTTGGCCTATGTAAGGTCCCTACACCGTATACCTGCGTGTCTCGGACTCTCTGACGAGGATCGACTCGAGCAGCTTCAGTTTAGTGACAATATGTGATTACAAAAACCATTAGCACAACCCTCCTCATTTATCTAGTCTTATGTCTGGCACTTCCAGAATTCGAACAGTGGAGGAGTAACCGAGGATTGAACTCGGCCGTACTCTCCGTGCTACAGGCCGCCTGCGTAACCAATCGGCCACACCGTATCTCCACCTAGCGTAAAGCAGAACAAACGACTCGTTTATCGGTAGCTAGCTAAGACGTTTAATTTGGTCACAGATTCAACAGACAATGGTGACGTCAGAATCGACCGATAACTTACATTAATGGTGTTCATTGAAATAAACGACAACTACTAATGGCCCGGGTAATGGTGAGTAAGACGAATATCCACGCACAACGACGACGATTGGTCACTGCACGGCGAACGATGATGATGATGGCGACAACGACGAATCCGGCATCATCATAGGACATCCGCAGTTAATGTGCTGAGAGATCTGCGACTGCAACTGGAGCATCAGCGCTCGGAGCCCCGTGGCCGTGTCTCCGAGAGCTCGGTTCTGTTCCTTCAGCTCCCTGACATGTCCCTCGAGCACCATGATCTGCTCGAGCTTTTTCGTGCGGCACTTCCTGGCGGCCAGACGGTTACGTTCTCGCTTACGTTCCTGCTTGACGCGGTCCTGCTCGTCCATGTCAATTGGAGACATCGGCGGCAGGAAACCAGAGACGGGGCTGCCGTCGAGGCAGGGTACTAGCTGCATCGGCTCCTCCTTGAGGCGAGATATGACGGAGTTGAATGCCCCAGAGGGGAGGTAGGACACGCCAGGATCAACGGCCGTCAGGATCGTTCCCATCCGGGCGGAGGTAGAGCCTATGATGGACGGTGTCAAGGAAGTCTTGGCCTGTTGAGAGGTTTGTTTCCTGTCCATGTTGAAGTAGGACTTACTGGTGAAACCGATCTGAGTGGGGGGATTTGGGACGAAGGCGGACAGACACGACCCCGTGTCGGAATACTCTTCGTCGGAGGCGAGAGCGGCTTCCAGCGCGGGTTCTGGTAAGTTCTGCTGGTGCCGCAGTTGGTTCATGGACGAGTTGAATGACCGTTGGGGGTCCTGTTCATCCCGAGGGATGGTCACACGTCCCGGTTGCTGTTGCTGACGATGCTGAAAGGAATCGTTACCGAAGCCATCGGCTCTGCCTCCCATGAATCTTTCGTTGATCGGATTGAGAATGATACGCTCCAACTCTGCCGACGTCAGCTCGAGCATTACCAGGTCCTTGCTCGTGAGTACGTCCCTCTGCGATTCACCCTTCGTCTTCTTCTGGTCGTTCAGGTCAGGGTACATTCCACGGCGCGTCTGGTGACACATCGAAGCGAGTTCACAGGAAATAGGATTTTCAAACATCGCTGCGAATGCTGTGCAATAACAGTAATATGCCTAAAGATATTGATCGCGGTTTTAGAGTGCTCGTAAAGTCTGTCACTATAAGTCTCGTTGAGGCCTGGTTAGGTTGGCGAAAAAAAGAACTAATTTAGCGGTCTCAGACGAAGAGTCTTGACAACGGATCACTCCTATCGTTCGTAAACGTTGAAAATGTCAACACGCGGTTTCGCATCAAATTAAAAAACTTCGTGCTCTGTAGGATCTATATTTCCGACAAACCTGATTGAGTGACACTCAAACTGTTATTTTACTAAGCTTTTTACTACATAAACTGGACGAATGAGATAGCGGCGTGTGATCTAAAAATCCCACAGGTCGACGTTTAAATATTCGGCCCACCACGCACCGCAAACACAACTAAACTGAACCCCATAGTCCAGTCAACTTCAAGTGCGTCCATGTATGGTTGAAGTGAGTCAATATAACCAAGATCCTCAGGAAAATACCCCTTCGAATTTCCACCGGACGACGCAGCGGCCGTACACGGCCGGTATGTACTCGCCCACATCCACATCCACATTTACACATCCGCCTTCAATGGGAAACCCCAGACCGCCTGGGGAAAATCACGCGCAGAATGACGTAATTTGTATGGATTGTCATTGGTCTACTGTAAACGCCAAGCCTTTACGAAGAACTTACGCGGAAAGTTGACAACAGAAATAAGTGCATCATGTCTAGATGTATACAAGTCTGTTGTGACATTGGCATATTGCAGTATAAATGTGAAAAAACACGTGCTCTACACAGCGATTGTCGTGTGGCCTTGTCGGTGATAATTAATAGCTTAATCAGTGCTATTTCGAGCGACATCGGTACGAGATATCCATTTCACCAACGCTGTGCGTTTAAACAGGTTCCACTGGAGTTGGAGAAAGTTTCGTGACTGAAAAGTAGGGGCCTATGCAATTTGATCGAAAAAACTGTCCTCTATCCTCGCCCCTAGACGCAAATGTAGGATAAAGGCGTTACTTTTGTCTAGAAAATACGGGTGTAGGCCTACCGAGTTTCTCATTATTTTTCCTTTGTGACTGTTAATAAGCTAGTCTCCCTGACGTGGCTTTTGGGGGCGCTGAGAAATTTTCGAGGATTTCTATAACATTACATTACATTAAATTGTCGTAGCCTAATGGTGCCTTGTGTCGTGCCCAGTGCCGGATTTAGGCACTGTGCACTGGTAATATCAATGTAGTAGGAGGCTGGGGGAACGACAAGATTACAGCCGAAATTCCATGCCATTTCAGAAGACAGTAATGCTGCAATTAGCCCACCAGATTATTTCCTTAGTCAAACCAGTTACAGAATTTGAATCACGTCTCATATTCAATATACGTTTTGGACCAAGAATTAATTTTTTGCAGCCGGTTTAAGATCAGCAAATTTCGCTGAACAATCTCGGGGGGCCGGGGTATTTCACCAGAGGGACCCTATACAAGTGTATGAAGTGCCCAATAGTAAATCCGACCATGGTGCTGGTACCATCATGCATAACGATGATGACACGTCGCAATGATGATAGTAGTGACAATGAAGGTGATTGTGATGTGTCTTATAGTCTTAGAGCATCAATTTGACGTCGCTGCCTAAGTAGACATCTTTCCAACATCATATAACCTGGCTCTTCTACTACCATTGTGTTTGTTAATTTCCTCATATATATATATATATATATATATATATATATATATATATATATATATATATGTGTGTGTGTGTGTGTGTGTGTGTGTGTGTATAAGATGTATATATGTATATATATATATGAAGTAGGAGGCGGGGTAAACAAAGGGGAAGTTATATTAAATCATCGATAGTACTGGGGTCGGAATAAACGACGCATAATTGGACCAGTAATAATTTGCTTTGTTTTTCATGTAAATGTGCAGCTATGGTCAACCCCTTCTGATGCGATTCAGCACTCGTCAATAAACTGGACGTGTTCGCATTGGCCAATACGTTTATTATTGTTTTAGTTTAATTACTATGATGATTGTTCAGTAATTCTAATCATAGCTAAGGCCAGGTGTGTCCACATAAAGTGGTCCTTAGGCAAATGCCTCCAATTTTAGGTAGGGGATAATTTTTTAGTCTTAGGGGGATATCTTGCCTTCCTAACAGTGGAGACCGGGGGTTTGCCTCCATCACTCAGAGGATTGACACTTATGGCTTGAGCCCAATGTACTGACCTTAGATAAACTTTCCTACACCTTATAATAATTGTATAGCGTAGTCTATGCCTCTTTTGCCCGGACATTCCATTGCTCTGTAATCCTAACCAAGCCGGCCGAAAGGGGATTAGGGGAAAATGCACAGCTATTGGCCCAGCGACTCTTTTGGGTCCGTGACGGCTCTGCATATAGATGGCAAGAATAATTTCTCTGCATGCTTCTAAAGCGACTAGATATTCTCACCCTATTTGGACTTTGACAGTGCCAGTCCAAAGCTTGGAGAAAGGAGGAGGGCGACATCGAATCGTCTTGGATATGCAACGATGTCAATTAAAAAAATCAACGCACATCCTAAAGGGGCCGGGAATTTCTCTGCCTAGGGTCCCGAAATTTCTGTCGGCGGGCTTGATTGTAGGCCTAATAATAGGGCCTATCTGTATAGTGTATACTGACCATTAGAGACTTTACTGCAGATATAATGACCTCTAGGGCCTTAATGTTCCATTTCGCGCTAATGATGAACTTTGTGCCCCTTACTACTCTTATGTTGCTCTTTAAATTATACCTTAATTTCCAGCATTAACAGCGTTTTAAACAGTCCAACGTTTGTAACTGGGCCTAGGCCTAAGTTGAAACGCACATGCCTTTATTTTAATTCTTTCACAGTTTTTAATTACTGATACTCATAAAGCATACAGATCAAAATTTTCAGGGTTTCAAAAAAACTATTATGCCTACCTGTAGTTCTCATTTGCAAAGCTAAAATATTGTCAAAGCGTGATCAGTTGGGTATAGGCCTACATGCAGGGGAGGCGATCCGGGCGGGGGGAGGTTTCGAGGGGACAACTCTCCCGCCTTTTACAAAGAGGGACATGTTATACGTTTGTCCCCTCAATTTCTTACCCTTTCATTGGGTGTCCACCCACCTCTCAAAAGAGATCACGGCCTCTGCCTGCACGTATAGGATTACGTGGAAAGTAATTAGGAAAGTTAACGTTTATACAGAATGCCAGAAATATAATTATTAGGCCTAACGCAACAGGTGATCTTTCTCAGGAACTGTGAAATTCAAGGAGTGAGTTCTTGTGGAAAAATTATTACCGAGTCGCGCAGACACTTTGCAGCTCTGTCAAAGGCCGCTACTTCCTTCGATCAGCATCTGCTGTAAAGTAGGCCTATGCTGTTCCTAGATCACGTCTTGGCTTCGGCCGACGGTCATTCATACTACTAAACACAATCGTGCCTTCCCAGTGGTTGGCCCCTCGCTCCGGAACACGCTCGCGTTGCGGTTGTCGCCAAGGGTGTGTTGATTTCTTTAACGACACCGATCCATGATGATTTGGTATCGCCCTCCTCCTCCTTTCTCCAGGCTTGGGACTGGCACTGTCAAAGTCCAAACAATGACGTAGCTTGACAAGACTCCTCTCATACTCGCCTTAAGCCTTTTAGCCGTGCCGGGAGCGCTTCTGAGTAGTAGCCTTGTACGGGCCCTATATAAATCTTCGTGATGAATGAATGAATTCACTGTAGTCGGTCCATCCAGCTGGAACGCTCTCTACCTCATGTTCGCATTGCAACAATTACTATCTTGCGCTCTAGACCGAACACCTACCTCTTCACTCTTTAGTCAGTTGCCTATGGCTCTTAATGCTTCAATACTATTATATTGGGATTATTGGCCTACTGTTCTGAACTTTGCGAGGAAGGCATTATCAAATTACAGTTGTATTGTATGTTATAAGCGGGAAGAGATGATGTAATCCGTGATTGTCGTTTGCGATGACTGCAAGCAGAAGATGTCGAGCTCCCAGCTGCAACAATTCAATCGCTTCTATCATTGGATTAATAAGGAAGAATACTATATTACTATTAATATTTTTCCTTATTTTATTATTATCACGATTATTGTGTGGCACAGTGGTCGATCGGTTTGAGAGATCAGCCCGTAACGTGTGCGCTGAGTGAGCTGTTCGACCCTCGTCCAAGGAGTCACTGTGTAGTGTGTAGGGGCCTTGACTAAGTCCTTCGCGCACAATTGCTCTGAGCAAAAAATTTTGGAAGAAGGGCGGTATTAAATTTCGGTATTATTATTACACTTATATTACTTCAGATACATGTTTATTTAGTTAGTGTGTACGAATACGATCATGGACCTATAATGCACAGTGCTAGAATGTCCCTACGTAACGTCGTGTCACTAGTTTTGGGCGATGATCGGGAGCCAGAAATTCGCACATGTTGTTGACATAGGTTTAATAAGTCGATTCATTAACTGTGAAGGAAAATTCACGAATAACTACATTTGTATCAGCAAAATAAACAAAAATGATTTTAGAGGTTTAGGCGAAAATATTATATTTTCAAACGGAAGCAAAATTTAACTTAGGGCGACATCTGTTTAAGAGTAAAACGTGCACACGGAAATTTTACAATTAACCATTCCTAAAACTATAGCTTCCTTGATCCACGGTGAAAACATTCTGGAAATTTTCCTATACCGACGGCGTCATCGACCTTAGACGTTAACAGCCTGTCTCGTTATTCAACCGTTTCGATCGGTTGTGCAATGGATAGGTGGCGCTGTTGAATGAGGAAGAGTTTCGCTCAACCATCCGTCGGTGAATTCCCGATCGGTAGCGGCTAATCTAGTTTGACAAATGGTTCGACGATTAAGACCCACCTCCGCGGGAATTGTGCACTAGAGCAGAGATTTCTGGAGCAAAAGGGGACAATCCCTTTTAACTCGTCCCTATCGGTTTTGCGTCTTTCCCTTCAAGCAATCTTAAACCCTGCTGCTAGGCTCGTGGCAGCAGGCCTTCCTGTTTACCCATATATCGGATTTAGGCCTATATGCAGTCTTACGCTGGTCCCCGATCAAGTCAACCCTCCTTCTGGTTTCTAAACCTCAACTAGAATCCGCCCCAGGCAGGCCTTCCGAAAGTGGGGCAGATGCACAGCAAACTTAACTTTTAAAAAATCAGACTGCTATTCAAAGATTATGATGTACGTCTACCGTCTTCTTAAATTTAATATTACCAACACTTTAATATCAAAGTTATCAACAATCAGTCTCAACTCTGAGAATCCCAATATTACCGTAAATCTATTTATCGGTTTTCCAACAGAACACACCCACTTCCGTCAACTCGTCTGTGGTCGATACGCAGTGGCTCGAAGTAGATTCGAACCTGCAACCCTTCGGTCACAAGGCACAGAACATACCCCCACACCCATGCATCCCACGGGTAAATATAAAACACACGAAAGAACATTCACCGCAAAACACTGAAAATTGTTGAACATCGTGCAGCGAAGTGACGAACACCATTGGGAAAATGCCCCAAGAGCAACGAACGACTGAGTGACTGACTGAAGCAACTGACTATTAATATTATAATATGGAAAAAAAACTGTACAGCACACAAGGTCACATAGACATCTAAGAATCTGAGGCACGATTAGTCGGTCGGTCAGTTGCCAATATATGAAGTGCAAGTAGTTATATAGTTATAGGAGGTTTGACGAGGCAAGAAAATTTGAGAAATATATCCACAAATAACTGCACTGAACACAGATGACCAAAATTAATCACTGGACAATTATTCAAATGCAGTTGTTGATGTTAAATGCCTCCTGAGCAGCATGCATTGAAGTGTAGTGTCGAAACAATTTAAACGTTGTCAACTTCTTCTTTTGATGACTTGGATGGTAGTCGACAAACTTTGGAAGTAATCCCCAGTTCTTTCACTAAATATACAAACAATTGGCTTCAACTTCGCTGGGTCTTCATCAATATACAGGAGAGCTATTCTAATTTCCGGAAAACCTTGACCAGTGCGTTCAATAACGGACAACTTTATTCGCCTCAACCCTAATCCAATAGAACCCTTAACTTTCGCGACTCACTTTGAATCGCAACTTTTGCCTCGAGGTAATATCCACTTAACAAATTCATTGCCATCCTTATTAAAGACCTCAGCAAATCATCACCACAAATCAGTTCAAACGCTAACGTTGCCGAACTAACCAAAACAAATTGCAGTGTCATGCAATGTTTTTATTATTAATTTGCATTTGATCTTCAAACATGCAGCACCAACGTCATGCGAAACGAAAGCTGTTCGTGAACACTGTTACGCCTCGTTGAAGTCTTAGTCAGAATCGGAAAAACGCTCTTTCATCTAGCACCTCAGTTCGTAAGGTTTCTCGTGCAAAGAAAACACCAACACAGTGTCCAGAGAGTCTTCTTAAAACTAGCTGACTGGGCAATCTGCCTCTCCTGCCAAAAGAGACCTGGGCGATTCATCTCTTGCCAAGTGTACTCCACTGATCACAGATGAGCTCTGCTGAGCATTGCCCATCAACATCATCATCGTCGTTCCCTTGGCTGCCGATCGTACGGATGGCTGCGACCATCGCGGGAGTTGCGATACGCGAATTCATCTTCCATGTGTCTGCCCTGAAAGTGAACAGCAAACTACTTATTGTCTATAAACGAAAGAAATTAGACAGTCCCACAATTTTAGTATGCTTAAGAAAAAACTCAAAGAACCAGAGGTGTAACAAGGTTTTGAAAAGTGGGGGGGGCGGCATAATATAGAAAATATTGCGCAACATTTTTTTTGCCCCCACTTTCTGAATTTTGCCCCCCCCAGAAATTTGAAAAATGGGGGGTACAAATTATTTTAACAAAGGTAATCTTAAAAAGCCATTGGATAAACATAAAAAAGAATCGATTTGGGGGCACTGAGCACTAAAACTGGGGGGTTTTGCCCCTCCAGTTTTGAAACTGGGGGAGGCAGGTGCCCCCTGAGCCTGAGCCCCCCGCTTGTTACACCCCTGCAAAGAACATCTTTGATCAACATATTTCCTACTGTAACTGGGGATATTTAGCCTCCTTAATCATTAACACCATTCAGCTATTAATGCTATTTAGGCTTGTGTGCATGTAACAGTTTAGCTAACTAATTAAGATAATAAAACTCCTATATTTTGTTGACCTGCTGTTATTTAAACTTTGCTGTGTGAAGGTAGGCCCGGCTAGCAGGATCCGTAGGGTTCTTCTTTCTTTTTCCTTATTTAGCCGTCTCTTGCATAACTTTGTTAAGTTATTATGGTTTACTGTACTGCGCTTCGTCTCCTTGTTTGTGATGTAAACTTCTACACGGACCAATAATAACCACTTGGTTATGGTTAAGATCATTTTTTTCTTTCGGCCGCTAACGCTTACGAATAGAACGCTCCGGCGATATGAAATTTCTACAAACGTTCCTCTCTCAATTTATCGGCTTTAGCAGAAAATTTACTTCAAATTCCGATATTGTTCGTTTTGAATTGCGAAGACTGCCGGTTATATTTACGCAACATTGGCATGACGACGTCATTCGAAGGCGGGGCTAATTTAACAAAGAACTGACAAAATGCACTGAAAGAAGACAGAGCTCCATGGAAAACTACCAGCAGACGATAGAACAGAGAACAGGGCAGACAGCCAGCAAGACATACGACAAAACAGACAGACAACAGGACGGACATACAACAGCCTGGACATACAACTCACCGATCGCTTGTCCATCATGTGTCGAGACGGCTGACCACGTGACAGGCGGTCGAACATGAACGGAGGAGGGGGCGGAGGAGGGTGCATATGGCCGTAGACAGAGGCAGGCATCTACACACAGACAGACAAACAGCAGAGACGTCTGTTGAGACCCACAACACAACAAGAACCCACACCAGACTCACCTGTACGGCCACGCTCCTACATTCATAGGTGTAGTGCTGTGGATGGTTCATAAAAGCGCTATATAAGACGCCCGGAAACATACATCTTCTACCGTTAGCGTTTGCGCCATCTGTCGACTAGAATCCGTCGGTTGGCTCAACTTGTGTGCGTGGGCCCACCACTGGCGACGATTTCTCCAGTTAACCATGCACTGTTTTGCTACCCGATGTAATAGTCTCAATGATTGTGAGATACTATTTTAAATATTCTCAGCCATACAAATAAAAGATATTCTACCAAGTGGCAAAGTAAATAAACTGCTGCTCGAGCTAGAAAGGAACTCCTACACTGCTTGCAGTGCCAGTCCCAAGCCTGGACAAAGGAGGAGGGCGACGCTGATATCAATGTCGTTAAACTGAAACTAACCAGCTAGATGCTTATGGTGACATGATCCCGTTAGGTTATTTCTCTCTCTCTCACTCTATTATGCCCTCTCACTCTGTTATGCCTTCTCACCCTATTATGCCTTCTCACCCTACTATGCCCTCTCACCCTATTGTGCCTTCTCACCCTATTGTGCCATCTCACCCTATTGTGCCCTCTCACCCTATTATGCCCTCTCACCATATTATGCCCTCTCACCCTATTATGCCTTCTCACCCTATTCTCTTACTGATGGGACTAATAAAAACAAATAGCTGTCTCCTGGTTAGCTGAGTGTACTATACTTCTGATTCATAAAATGGTGTACAAAAAAGACAAGCAAGGGGTGACGTACAAATCCCGGAGGCGGCATCGGAGGGGGTAGTCCCATCTTGTGGTGAAAGCCTCGGAAGTCGTCCATCGGCTGAAACACACACAACAGAAAGTCTGACGCGCAGTCACAGACGGGAGGGACGCAATCCGACAACCCCTCGCACGTGGGCGTGTGATGCCACCGATACAGTTAGCTATTAACTAGGCGCATGGAGAGGAGAGTTCATTGTATAATTGAGAAGACTTACTTCAAGGTGCTGGTGACCATCCCTGACGGAGTGATGACCATAGCGTCCTCCGCTGGAAAGATAACAATGGAAAGCTACCATCAATCAACTGAATAAGCAATCAACCAATCAATCAACATCCAATCAACTGAACAATCAATCAACCGATCAATGAACTACCTTCAATCAAATGAATAGTCAATCAATCAATGAACTATCTTCAATCAACTGAATAATCAATCAACCAATAGACTACCTTCAATCAATCAATGATTGCTCTTCAGTCAACTGAATAATCAATCAACTAACAGTTAATAAATAAATAAATGTTTTAAAAACAAACTATCATCAGTCAACCGGACAACCAATCAATAATCTACCTTCAATCAACCGAACAATCACTCAATTCAACTGCTGTAATAACTTGTTATCATCTGCTCATACTGTACTTGTAATCATGCTGCGGTTTGTCAGTTTGAAAGTAAATGAAAATCATTATTGTCATGGGGGCCAACAACAGAGAAAGCACAATCTAACTGCAGTACGTGAACGGGGAAAACAAGGGACTCACTCCAGAGGAGGAGTGAAGATCATCAGGGCCGTACCGAGCTATAACTGCTCCTTGTGCCTAGCATCAATCTGGTGCACCTACATTTTGAAAATATTGCATTTTATGGAATAATAAGTTATTCCATCCTGAAATTTGCGCCCTTTCCACATTTCCGCCCTGGGCCACGGCCCCGCTGGCCCCCTCATATCAATCAATCAATGCAATTTACATAGCGCCTCTTCAAGATAATTATTCATTAATTAAGCTTTACAACTACAGCACAAGGAAACACAGGGCAATGTCTTTACCTCATCGGTCTTCGGCCTGGAGAACGATCTGAGGAAGCAAAGAAAATAGCAGAACTTGATAGAATCGACAAAGACATTTGACAACGGACAGACACAAAGCAGTACGCCTATATCTATTGATTTTCGTATTTGGCAGAAAATAATGGCCACTATAACACAAGAACAAATAACTCAGATGTCTCCCAGCTTCCCACACATGAGAGACGATGGTCCAGAGCACTCGCCTTGCAATATGTAGTGCATGAGTTCGAACCTCTACTCCTCTAATATACAGTGCAACTCTAATTTATACTACCCTTCTTACAGTTAGTTAAGAAGTGCACATGGTTAGTTGCAGTTTAATGACACTGTGATAACAAAGATCGTTAGAGTCGCCCTCCTCTTTATCCATGCTAGGGACTGGCGCCTTCATAGTGCAAACAGTGGCATAGTCAGAAGCGCACATCGAAAGCGCAGTTGTAGTTATAATGCAGATGAATTGTGCACGAAGGACTTGTTCAAGGTCTCTACACAGTGACACCTCAGACGAGGATCGAACCCGCACTCTCCGCGCTACAGGCCGACCGCTCTAACCTAACCGATGATTACTATGTGGGGACCTTGAGCAAGCCCTTCACATACAATTGATACTTGGACATTGGATAGTGGTGATTAGAAGAAAGAGAAAAAGAGCAGTTATTGAGCGAGTCATGGGTATGAAGTGTTAGCAACTTCACTTTCTTAGCCTCGGCATATGAGGGTGGGTGACCAGTCCTGCTCGCCGTCTCACCTTCCAACCAACCGTATTTGGACAACGTACTCATCATAGACCAGCTGGTTAGGTAGCGTACTGGTGCAGGGAGCGCGCTGGTGCGGAGTTGAACTCCGACCTCTTGGTTGAGAGGCAGAAATGATAACCACTACACTATCGAGCACCTCTGCAAGTGGCGCCTAATAAATGATTAATAATATTATTGAGGATGTGAGAAACTGGCAAGCTGGACATGTTCGACCATGTATAAAACTGTCACCAGTTGATGCAAGGAACCACTGGCGTCTGAGGCAACCACTCTGCTTCTTCATTCAATTATGCAAGAGAGCAGCTTTCACAATGTCCTTGAAAGACTTAAAAGCCTATTGCATCCTTCCTATAGCCCAGGGTTGGCTGACCATTCGGGCCTCCATAGATAGCAAAACACCACTAATTATCATTATTATAGGCCCAGTGTTCATGAACAATATCAAAAGCCTGCAAAATTAGGAGAAGTTCTCTTTTTCCGCCGAGTGGTCTTATTATTACACGCAACAGTAGTTTCTGAGTTTAAGGGCATTGTGTGTGTGGTGACGAAAAGCATCAACGTCATCGTCCTCCTCCTCCTTTATCTAGGCTTGGGACTGGCACTGTAAGAGCGCAAGCGGTGGAGGAGTTTTATTACATGCACACAGAGGCCATCCTATTAAAGCCGGATGAATTGGCCCCTCCTATCTTGCACGCACGTGTACCTCTTACGCCCCAACTGCCCACGTGGCATGACGCAACCTCTGAAATCCGATATTTAGTCCACTCACGCATAAACATAAACAATCTTTATTGTCAGTCTCATGTAACACAGCATTCAAGTTACACAATCTCCCATAGATCTATATCTCCCGGTTGTGGCCAATGTGGACAAATAAAAAGATTTATGGAGGTTCCACCCTTTCTATGCACACGAACATTATGGGTGAACCCAGAGGCGGCCATCTCACTTGACGGGTGGGGGGACACCCAAGGAGACGAGTAGGAAATGTGGGTGGGGGACACGCGTGTAAATTGGCCCCACCCTGTAAAAGGTGGAGGGACCGATCGCAGCTCCTGTTTGCCCCTACCCCTCACACGCATTTAGGAGATTTAAAAAAATCTCGGGTTAGTAGGGGTCACCTGCACTGAAACCTTAAATGGCGTGGTATCCATGCAAACCGACGAGGAGTGGCAAAGGATCTCACCCGAACAAACTCTCAGTGAAAACTTAGCAGGTTTGAGGCCATACGGTCACTATATAAAATCAATCAATCAATCAGCCAACATGGGCAAGCAGGGTTGAGGCCATACGGTCTCTATATAAAATCAATCAATCAATCAATCAATCATTCAATCCGCCAACATGGGCAATTGTGTAAACCCTCTCTCCTCTAAGCATCGTACATACCAAATGGATGGCCCCATGGCTGGATATCAGCGCACTGGGACTAGAACAAGCACATACAAGGAAACGATAATAAAAGCCTGACGATTTAAGACATTAATTTAGGAGTACAACCCAAAACTGTAGAACTTACGTCGATTTCGTTCGATCCACTTGTTGTCTTTGCCGTGTCTGTTGTGAAGCTTTTCAAGTCCCCTATTATGTCTCTCTTGCCTAAATTAATCCAAGCAGTACATGATTCCAACTCTTAACACTCTCAACCGTAAATACACACACACAAACAATTCTGAAAATAGGATAGTAAAAATACATTCAAACGATAATCTTTTATCATCCTTATTACATATATATATATATATATATATCAACCGTAAAACAGAGATGCAGAATTGAATAACAATAAACCAAAAAAAATGTACTGATGGTTTTCACATCTTAATCTCAACCATGAAATGAGAGACAACAGAAGAAACGCAGAGAAACACGCAATTCGTCCATCATCCTGACCTCAAAGCAGTGTTGTATCCAAGACTAGGAACTTCGAGACCAAGACAGGGATGTTCCAAGACCGAGAGGTACCAAGACATTAGGTCCAAGACAGGACGAGGCAGTAAAAAGGCTGTATAATACTCATGTATCAGTTTTCGGGAAACGGTTCATTTATAATTTCAATTTGAAACTTATAATGTACGCCTAGGCCTAGTAACAATTTCCGAGAACAGTTTTTCTATTGCCGGGTTTTATCTTGTTCGATATCTCTTTGTCGGCCTATCTTCTGAAGAGTATAAGGAAAGCCTTTTTAGACACGTCTGAAATCTTGACGATTTTAAACAAGCAAATTCCGATACAAAATACCAAAGGAAATAAATATGTCTTTAGCTAATTCACCTTTGCAATGAGGGGTGGGGTAGGGCTTAAATGTACGTACGCATGAGGAGAGGTCCACGAAATGTACGCGGTGCAACACGGGGAGAGGAGGAGGTCCGAAAATCCGATTTTTTGCGTACGTAATATATGGATGGGCCCTTAGACTCTATAACCTTCTCAACTGTTCAAGTTCGAACTTCGCGCCATCTTGCCAAATAGCAGATGTTTCTGTTTCCTGGATATATTTTCCGCCTAAAGCTGCAGCTACCACCCTGGCTAGCTGTGAAGGCTTAATCGATGGTGTGTTATAATGATAATTATAATTGCTCGCGTCACGAGTTACTAAATCTGAGACAACAGACACGACTTCAATTACGTTAACCAGCACAGCGTAACGTCAACATAGATTCCCAGATCAGCCGATCGTTGTATACGCCATTTAAGAGTTTATATTTAGCAAACGGAACGTTATTTGTTGGGCTAGACCTACGTGCGAGGATGTGACAACGCATCATCCGTCATTTCTTTGTTTTATGTCACGATCGACAAGATTTAACGGCAGTTCGTTCTGCTCGTACTTCTCGCCATGGGCGTCAATTCCCCACTGAGTAATGGAGGCAAACCCCGCCCCAAGTGCCAGGAAAGCAAGATACCCCCTGAGACGCAAAAACCGTCCCCACCTGAAATTGGAAGCATTTGCCTCCGCACCACCCTATTGGACGCCAACATTTCTCGCCCTCACCGCTCTACTGACCGACTCGATCTTCTCGTACCTTGAAAATGAACTTCTTAATCCCAGCACTGAGCTTTTGCTGCTGTGGGTCCCTCACTGTGGAACGACCTTTCCCCGGCAGCCCGGAGTAGGATTCTACATAAGATTGATTTAGCAGGAATATAGTCTTTGATTGAGTTTACAGTTCTGATTTTCATGATTTTTTCATGTTCCGTATTGTGGACGTCATAACTAGACAATTATATCTGCGTACGTACATATTTTCAGGACCTTTGACCCCACCAAACGCACTCATACGCAAAATTGGCGAAATTCGAAACCCCCTCCACTCGCTGAGTACGTAATATGAGGACGGCCCCAAATAGACAAGCTTGGACACATTAGAGTTTTACCATACAATTTCCGCAGTTGAAAACGTCCGGTTTTGAATGTGGGGTTTGGGAGGGTGCGGTGTTAACTTCCCAACGTTTCCAGTTAGCCCTCCATCTGCCTAGGATTACAAAGCCAAGGAGTTTAACTACAAACCAAGGTCCTGTTCTGCACAGTACTGGAAAGTCCCAATGTTACATCGCGTCACTCAAAAGCGTTAATCCCTCTGAGTGATGAAGGCAAACTCCCAGGTTCCAAAGGGTATCGAAGCCAAAATATTCCCCCTAAGAATAAAAGAATATCTCCCTACGTGAAATTGCCGTTAGTTCGTGGGCGATAATTAGTTACGGAGATTGATGGATAGTTATGTCAGCAAAATAAAAAACTTGCTTTTGGAGGTTTAAACATCATATTTTCAATAGGGCATAACAGGAAATAGCCTCGGATATTCGTCTCGGCCGAATATCTAATATTTTGGGACTATTCGGAAGTATTCGACTCGGCAAATATTACACACAAAAATAGTTTAAAATTTAAAAAATTTGATTCAATAATTTTTTTAATTAACATTTAATGATATAAGAACGAAAATGAAAGTTCGAAATCGTAAGTACTATTAGGTGTTATTACAGTTGCAAACATTTATTTTACTAATTTCTCATTATACGAAACGGTGAATGTGACGAAAGTCAAAAAATATAAGCTTCGCCGAGCGAAAGTTGCCCCTTCCATATATGATTCGTACCCAAATCCGGCAAATATGCATCCAAATACTCGGGTTCGGTACTCGGTGCAAATTGTCTACTCGGTTATGCCCTAATTTTCAAATGGAAGCAAAATTTAGAATGGGGCGACATCAATGTTTAAGAGAAAAACCAAGTACACGGATTTTTGACGAGTAGCCGTTCATCTAATATATATCTAATTCCTTGACTACTAACGAACGAGGCCATGGAGTTTAAAGGTCAGGGCAACATACAGTACAGACACATAGATAGAAGAAACAGATGTAAGCCACCACAAAGTAGAAAGAATCAATCAACAGGGAATGCACCCTGAACGCGAGTACAGGGTGCGAGTAAGCGTAAAACGGGTTTAAATCGGCTCCTCGCATGTAATGTAATCAAACATTTGTATAGCGCCATTCAAAATCAGCAAACAGGAAAGTCCTAAGGCATCTCCAGAACTCAGAGAACTGGTATTAAGGTGTGATGGCTGGCAATTCCAGGAGCAGGAATTGTGGAAGCCAGTTCCAAGTTGAAAAGCTCATGTAAAAGGTCCACGAGTGGAAGATCACAAGGATGGGGGCCAGAAGGAGAGGCCCTTGCAGGTAAAGACAAGACTTGAGTACAGAAAAACCACAGACCTATAGGTCTGGCCCATTGCAATCCTCTCCTATGTTGGCCATCCCACAAAAGCCCATTGAGCTCACAGCTTCGCAAGAATGTGGCAAACAGACTTACTCCAAAAAGAATTGCAACGATCTGCCATATGCTATAAAACCATGCTGTTTCAGCAGATCATACTTGGCAATTCTAGTGCATATCTACTGCAGGATCCACTGTATCAAAGTCAGTTAGAAGCGTTCCAATTTTGGCTTACTTGCTCACTCACAGTCAAATTACAAGCGAGACGGTTGAATGGAATGAGATGAAAGAAATCTCTGTAAATGATGCTAGTATCTATCTATCTGGCTTTTCTGTTTACTCTTTAGCTACGTGTTGAGCCGTGAGCACCTCTGATATCGAGTGGCACTACATAAATGTTCCATCACAATTACAATCTATCTATCAATCAATCAACCTATCTATCAATCCACTTATCGATCTATCTGTAGATATCTGTAAATCAATCAATCAATATATCAATAAATCAATCAGTCACGTAGCTGTCTGTCAGTTATTAAGAATACTCTAATCACCAAACATTGCTCAACGTCTGATATGGTCCCATTGGGTGCCATACAAATGTTTTCATATATAGATACATACTAGTCATATGTGAGAAGTCACATGCCAGAAGAGATAGCAAAGAAAGGCAGAAGAGATAGCAAAGAAAGGCAGAAGAGATAGCAAAGAAAGGCAGAAGAGATAGCAAAGAAAGGCAGAAGAGATAGCAAAGAAAGGCAGAAGAGATAGCAAAGAAAGGCAGAAGAGATAGCAAAGAAAGGCTCCTACATAAGTTTTCAACTCATCAGCATATTCTAAAACCGCTTACAGAAATTCAAGCGTCACCAAATCATCACCGTTAACGTAACAATAACAATTCCTAGTTCTACACATAAGCAGCTTCTACTGCTAATCGTGCCATTATGGTTATCGCAGGCATTATTACCATTTGGTGTTAAGCACCTCACATAAAATCATTTTAACGATTATTATAATTAATAAAATGAATTCATATTCAACCAACCACTGCTTCATCTGTGACACACCTGCGATGATCCCAGTAGTGACAAGCCGACCGACAATTAATGCCTAGTGTCAATCATATGCACAGGTGGCGGCGATGGTCGCGGTCGTGACGATGATGGCGGCATGTCCGTCACAGGTGCAGATTAAGTGAATAGTCCAAATGAGAATGTCACGGTTGCCACAGATTGCCTTATTGCTGCCACTTAATAAGGGAATGTCCATGTTTTCATCCGAACTACCCATCTCTCTTGCACTACGTAGATATCATGGATAATTCAGAAATGTGACCACTACACAACATAGCAATCACATACTACTTGGGAAGAACAAGTGTTCTTTAATGTTCATTTTGCTTGCAGCTGGGTAATCACCACAGTATTTTAGCGTACAGGAGGTGTTCCCGAATGTTCCTTTTCTTTTTAGTATGGCAGTCATCATGGCAGCTCTCCAGGAGTTTTCAGGAAGTACTCCCAAATATTCTTTTCATTTGCAGCATGGGTGTTAGTTATCACAACAGTTTTTTTCCGGATATATCCTCGAATGTTCTTTCTTCTTGCAGCATGAGAGTCATCAGTTTTCCAGGAGTTTTAGGATTGCAGAGTGTGCAGCTTAGTAAGACCTGAGTTTAGATCAGGAGGATTTCTTCAATGTTCCATGTGCTTGCAGTATGGCAGAAACCATGGTACTGGTTCAGGATTGTTCTGGAAGGTTTACTTTAAGTTCCCTGTGCAAGACGTTGTTGATGGCAAGAGGGCAATTATCTTGGTATTGTTCCAAGGATGCTCGGAATTCCAGGATAGAGATGGTCTTCTTCTTAAATTCTCTGTGTGGATTCATCTTCAGCAGCTTCGTCCTGGTTTCATCAAATGCACTGGTTTGTGAACTTGAGGCCTTCCTCTGTTGGTTGGCTGTTGCACATTTTTGACGTATGGTTTAGTCATGAACTGTTCAGCCTATTATCAGGTAGATGGACGCAAATTCTTTGGAGCTTTGTCAATGAACTGAACAGCCCAAAGGATGGTCGATCAAAACGACAATCCTGAAGATATGTCTACGGTGACGATGAATTACACCGATGCGAATTACACCGCGGGTGATGCAACTTACCACCAGGTGTCACAGAGTTCAATAGAATTTCACAATTTAAACCTTGTCACAGAACTTAGTTTATCTAGAGCTACAAGAAGAACAGAGTCTGGTGAACAACACGCTCAAAGTCCAAACGGAACAACACCATAGGACTCTCCGGTGCGGAAAACTTCCAACACTCATCTCATCCACGCCGGATCAGAAAAGAGTCCCGTGTTGCGGAAATAGATAACTTCGATTCAGTCCTGTATCACAAACCCCAGCAACTTATAAAGTATAATGGCACTCAAACTTGCAGAAGGCCCCAGAATACAACGGCCGCAATCCGTGAATACGTATAGTGTGCCATCGTCCATAAACGCTCGTCTATCAACACTTAAGGATCTTTCATTTGGGAGAGATATTTTTAGAGTCCAGTTTCCGGCCAGACAGTCGGTCCGACAGCAACGTCCACGTTCGAATGGAAACGGCGTCCGGCAATTCCCATCGGTATTTCCCCATTTAATTTCAGCGAGCAACACGCCCACCGCACCCCATCCGCAACGTCTGAACAAGGCATCAACTGCACATTTATGTATGAGGAATCACAGACACAGCCCTAAGCATACTTACCGACACCCTAGAGGAAAGACAGCCAGCAATGAGGTAGTAACAGGCCTTGTCATCGATTAACAACCTTGTGGCCTGCACACAGATTATTCACGAGCTGCTCCTTCCAATAACTACCGCTTAGGCTTCATCAGCAGTTCATGTGATAAAAGTCCACACGATCGAGAACAGGTCCAGTTCAAACAGAACGGTATCTAACCTATAGTACGGAGGAGGAGCGTCTCGAGGCGACGGGGCCCGGGCCTCGACCGGGCCTATTCCATTTCGCTTTAGGGTCTGTTTGGACTTCGCTGCAATTGCGTTCAGATCGATTCGTCGATCACGAGGAAACAGGCGACAGACTTCTTCACCAGACACTGGATCGATCTCCTGTAATGATAGACAGATCGACTGTACGCCGGTCTACGATTGCGGATCGCACAGCCAGACAGAAATGGAACATTTCCCATCTGCATGCTTGACTAAAGATCTATCTCTTAACTGTTACAGTCGATGCCAGTGCGTTGCAAACTTTTTAATCCTTGTATTGACCAACAGACATTCCTGAAGATATGTAAATGACTAATTTTATGCTTGTTTAGAAAATAATTTGAGTGAAATTAATAAAAAAATTGACTTTAAATGTATGAAGCAGGCTTTTAGCTTTTTCCAGCGCGATGCAATAATTATTTCCGCCGCTGTATTTCTGTCCAGGCAATGATTTTAAAACCCCAAACACCCAGCAAGCCTTGACCTCACCGTTCCTCCTCAACATTACCGATCTTTGTCTAGTCGTAGTCACTACATGAATAAATAAATAGGATGACTGATAACAGATTAACCATGACACCGCAAATACCTGACCGTCGCGACCGATCTTGACAGCGGCGCCGTCATTGTAGGTGTTGCGAATGTGAAGAGTACGGTCAAAGTCCAGTTCGCTCCTACAGTTGACAAAAAGGAGCTAAAGCAAGGAAGTGGATTCTATTTTTAACCAGCTCACTAAGACACAATTTAATGTGCTGGAGCATTTATATAGTGCTCCTTCAAGATATCTACTCAAAGGCGCTCTGCCCTGGCTTAAGTGATGTTAAAACATACAGTGAACAAAGAAATAAATATTGATCTCTTACATTCCTCTGACCACTCTCCGGTTTTCCATATATTATTGCATATTTTTGTTATTGTCTTTATCATTGCGTCATCTCCCGCTTTTATCAATTCTACGGGTATTCCGTCCTGACCTGGCGCTTTGTTGTGCTTCAGTTGTTTGATTGCCCATTCCACCTCTGCTTCCATTTCGTGTTCTGTTATATCGTTTTGCTCTATTTTTACTCTCTTGTCTCTTGTCCAATATAAACACAACATCTAAACCAAAAAAGTCCCCTTCTTTGATCGTCAATCTTGGGTAATATTCGGTTATAATGATACTGATCAGCGACAAGACTTAATCATTATGATTATTTGCACAGACCTGTTGATCCAATCCAAGGTAAAGACTCCACTCAGCATCCGCGCTGATATCCCGACCGGAAGCACCCACCGGATCGGAGGATGGTTGCGATCCGACTCAGAAGCGACACGCGCAAATCCTTAAAGACAAAAAACAACACCGTCTAACAAAGAGTGATGAAAAGAGCATCAATTTTCTGCAGAGTACAGAGTATTATGAGCGAGTAGTATCAAGTGCATGCAAGAATACTTTACAAAAATTGTTATGCTAGGAAATAGCAACCAGTAAGCACTAGCAGCAACAGTGCTAGTGTTTTTTTTTACTTAGGCCATCACCATAAAAGTGATAAAGCGAGTTTTAAAAATGAAATGAGATTGTCGTTTTGCAAATAATAAATCTGATTATTTCTCAAGCCGACCTTTATTGATACTCGAACCCACTGTTTGTCCGAGTCATACCGAACACTATGATATTCGATCGAGTTCAGTATCCGAGCTGAATTTTGGTTAAATGCATAATGAAAATAATTATAATGAATCTGCACTGTTCTAAACATCCACCTTGAAATTTTCCACTTTCCTTGACGGAGAAGACAAGAATGACGTTGCTGTGCGACTGAAAACAACGTAAAGATAGACCGCAATGTAAAGCAAGGTAGAATTCCATCAAGATTCAATGTGTCTATGCTTCCACATGTAAAACAACAGCTGAGATTAAGAAGTGTCTTGAAGAACAATAGTCAGGATAAACACGCACTGTTGGACTCAAGTAGCCACAATGTTTTATTTCCACCAAATGCCTTCCTACTGTTCCGTCAGATATTAACCACATTCAGTTATAGGTCCTCTGTTCCATATTACTGCTATACTGGACGTAAGTATGGCTATGGCTCAGTCTTGATCCTTTGCTTCAATTGTTCCCTCTCTGTGGAATGCGCTTTAAAATTCTATCCGGCAGTCTCTCATCCTCTTTTGCTTATCTCAAAATCTGTTTTTTCTCTCGAGCCTTGCACACTGGCAGCGCTTCTGAATGGTTCACCCTACTAGAGGCGCTTTACAGTTGCTTCAATACAACACATAAAAGTCTTTCTGAATAGAAATTAGGCATGCATCTATAGAGAAGAAATCAGAGAACACTACATAGTATATAGATATTCATTTTACACGAGTATCTCGATAGTCCTGGTTTCTCGGGAAACCTTCGTGGAAGGAGTTCGGCCTTTAACGCACATCTTCCGTAGAGTAAGATAAAGATTTCTGATTACCCTGTAGGCCTGGTTGATGCGCATTTCGTTAGGGGGTGGAGACGACCAGACACCCTTGGCCTGAGCGAGGGCCACATTTTCGTGATTACTGCTCTTGATGAGGAAGAACTTAGCATCACGGAAGATGTACTGCAGCTTGGAACTGTGTTCGCGAGACGGAGAACGATGTCGATTGCGACCTGATGAATCAATTAAAACCGTTCACCTTCAGTGAGGTTCAACAGTTCAATCATTCAATCAATCAATCACTCATTCAATCAATCTTGTTTGTTAGTAGCCACAACAAACAGTTTGTTCAATTCAAAAAATATAGATCATAAAATAAAAGGCTACAGAGGGAGGGAGCCCTTGAAAAGGATCAAAAGCCTGATTGAAGAGACACCTGAGAAGCATAATTACCAAGAGAAAAACTACCACATTAATGAAGATGATCAGTAGACCCTTCTCTTTTCCCCACGCTTGGGACCAGCACTACCAAGCCTGTCCAATATCCTCCAATTAACCAATACAATTCAATTAAGACACCAAATCAGTATATTCAAAGTGAGATCTGTTGACAGACAGCATTTCCTTGAAACGTCATTAATCTCAAAAACAATGATTAGATTCAACGCCTTGCAACCTACCATAATTATTTGATGGCAGATGCTTCTTCCTCGAGTTATCAGCCGACGTTCCTCTCTTCCGCTTAGCGCGCGAAGAACGCGAATCACTGCCTGGAAAGTTATTCCATTCAGATGCCATTAAAACTGTGTTCCACAGAATATTTTCAAGCTCAGAAAATATTAAAAACCAATCCCTTCAGCTACACCCAGGAGGCCATGGGTACAACGTGTGGTCAGTCCTCTCCCAGGAGGCCATCCATGGGTACAACATGTGGTCAGTCCTCTCCCAGGAGGCCATCCATGGGTACAACGTGTGGTCAGTCCTCTCCCAGGAGGCCATCCATGGGTACAACGTGTGGTCAGTCCTCTCCCAGGAGGCCATCCATGGGTACAACGTGTGGTCAGTCCTCTCCCAGGAGGCCACCCATGGGTACAACGTGTGGTCAGTCCTCTCCCAGGAGGCCATCCATGGGTACAACGTGTGGTCAGTCCTCTCCCAGGAGGCCATCCATGGGTACAACGTGTGGTCAGTCCTCCCCCTTGCCATCGGACTTCTTGATCACCCCCGTAAGGTTACCTAGTCCTTTCACCAGGAGGCAGCTTTGGTTAAATAAGATGCATAACGCAATGGGCGCCCTGCGTGGCTGCCGACGGTTAAATTCGCCTTCTGTAATAACTTGTCATCATTCGTTAGTACTGTACTTGTGATCAAGCTGTGGTTTGTCAGTTTGAAATCATATGAAAATTATAATAATTATCTTATCAAGATATTCTGCAGTCAGTATACTAATAACAAAACGGTAATCTAGTTTCAGCCACAACACGGTCAGCAACGGTCTCTGCATGGGGGCAGCTTAAACCCATTGTTTTGTACTCTCCGCATGACAAGACAAGCACTCGCCAAAGAACACCATCTCATAACAAAGATGATTGGTGTTGCCCTACTCCAGAGGTTTCAAAGAGCCGGCTCGCGGGCCATTTCTGGCCCACCAACAATATATTTCTGGCCCGCGGAGCCTCGTCTAAAGACAACACAATTGAGAGTTAAAGGTCTAATTTTATCATTTTTAAGGTTTCATTAATTCTCTGTGATGCTTGTAATTGATAATGCATATCAGATTCACGTTTTCAAAGCCTAATTCAATTTTTTTAATGGCCCGTCTTAGACCCCTACCCCATTTTCCTCATATGCGTTCGGCATTCTGGCCCGCCAGTTGATCGAAAATATTCCAACTGGCCCGCCACCACAAAAGGTTTGACACCCCTGCCCTACTCCTTTCTCCAGGCTAGGGACTGGCACTTAACAGGTGTCCACAGAGACCAACTCTGGCCTCAAGACTGTTGTTCTGTTTGACCGAGGCTGGGCTGGGAGCGCTTCTGAGTAGAAGGCCTTGAAGGGGCGCTATATCAAACTGCTGTAATAATAACAATAAAAATAACAATAAAAATAACACTAACACTAACAATAATAGACGAGTCGCTACTTACGGTGGTGTCGTTTACCACACGATGACAAGACAGGTGATGCGCGGCGCCAGTTTCTTCCGTTTGCCTTTGAAGTTGGCTTCCGGGCATTCGCCTCCTCTGGGGAGCGACCTCTTTCCACGTTGTCCCGGTTGCTGAGGCTCGATTCGCTGATGAGGTCGTCGTTGAGGTCATCGTCGTCTGTCACTGGCTCTGCCTCCAGATCGCTATCTATGGCTCTCTCGTCGTCTTGGCGACGACTTTCCGTCTCCGAATCCAAAGCTGGATAGGAAAAAATGGATCTGTATTTACTAAGATGCATGCTGTATCGACCAGTGTTATTGATTATGTCTTATGTTTTACTATGCGCTGGTCGTTAAAGGGTTAAACTTATAAGCAACAAAACAAGAGAAAATGATAACAAACAAATTAATAAAAATAAATATCAATTAAATAGTTAAAAATAAATATAAGTATATATGTATATGAACATTTATATAATGCCCTACAAGAACCTCACGAGGGTGCTTAAATAGCAATTAAATAGTGAAAAATAAATAGCTATCGTATATAACTCAGTCAAAACTAAACCAGAAAAAAGCTTATAGATAAAATTAACTAAATAAGCTGATGAATAATGACTGGACAAATAAAATTACACACACACTGAAAAAGAAATAAGTTGCTAAATAAACAGAAATATGGTTTCATTCTCATTTATTCTGATGCCGATCATTCGACTTTCGCTTCATAAATAGGAGCTTCAAAATGCATACTGGCAATGAGGATAACAGAATGAAAACTCGGACAGAATGCCCTGCACATATATAATAAGTAAAGCAGTGAAATCTGGGCTTACAGCGTCTGTCGGGATCGATTTCTTCCTTCCCGGAAAGTTCTTGGATGCTATTTCCCGTGTAGTCTAAAAATACAAAGCATTGGAATTCAAATAGACATTCATCAATAGTACAGAATCGCAGGGTCATCTCAAAATCAGTAGTTGCTGGATAGATAATCACAAATGAGGACATAACCGGGCTTGGACTGACGCAAAGGGGAGCAATGGATGCGACAGATGACCGAGGGCAATGGAGACAGTTTATTCGTCACCATCGCCACCAAATGGCTTAAGTCAGGAACCGATGATGATGATGAATCGATCAGTCAGATGAAGGTAATTAATAAATTGCACAGCAATAACAATAACCCTATCATTAACTGCTTTTTAATTACATCCCAACAAATACAAGCATACGTGTATTTATGCATGTATGTACGTATGAATGAAGTGTATGTATACATGTATGAAGCTGGACAATTACTATATAGCACCCCCTACCTCCTTTCCTTGCAGCCTGTTCCATCAGCAACTCTTGTCGCTTCAGTTCCTCCACCTGTCGCTTGATCTCTTCATTTTCCATCTCCAGCCGCCGACGTTCCTGTTCCAGCTTCCTTAGATTGTCGTCCTCTCTCGACCCGGGCCTCGGTCGACCGTTTCCTCGCCTTGTCCCGCCGTCCGAGAATGACCGAACGGCCGCCGGTTTCTTCCGGTCGGCTCTGTTGACTGGACAACCAATAAAAAAATTATGCATTGTCCGTAATCACTAATGTTACAGTTATCATCATCAGGGGCGTCAATACCCACTGAGTGATGAGGCAAACCCCCGGTCTCAGGTGTCAGAAGATATTCCCCCTAAAACTAACAAATATTCCCCCTCTACGTGAAATTGGAGACATTTGCCTCCGGACCCCTCTATCTAGACGCCCCTGATCATCATAATTATAATTATCATTTAAGAAACGTTTGCAATGAAAACCTCTCCCACATTCAAATGTACATTAGACAGTGGTAAGACAGAAATTACTAATTAACCCAATTAATTAATTAGAAAGAAAGAAAACCACTCTGTTTTGATTTGAGAATTAACTCGTCTGTAGAGGTTATAAATCATTCAAGGATACTGTAAAGATTTCTCTCATCATTGAATGATTAGCAAATAGCTTTCTCTGTAACTTGAACACACAGACGCTGTCTTTGTTTAATTAGGTACACTAGCGGGGCCATTTGGTCTCTAATTGGCCCTCCCGGGTGATCGGAAACTAAAGCAAAACTTATGCACTTGCATTTGACTTTGGATTGCAGAATAAACTACTATTGAATTGACTGGATTAACTTAGTACTGTGCAGAGGCAGCCTTCCAAGTCCATCAGGCATCTCAATAGAATAAAACATTCAAAACAATTGCAAAGTATTTAACCTACCATCCTCGACCGTATTTTCATCTTCGTCGTCGATGTACGCTTGATCATCGATATTCTCTAATATATCATCGAGGACATTCAGATCACAACAATCTGTTAACAGATGGAAAAAACCTATATATGCACACGTGTAAGTAGGCAGAAATGAATATAGACTTTCCATAATTATTTCTTTATGACCAGCAATACTACTGAAATCTAACAAGCACATTCGCATTAGTTTTATTGCTAATTAAACTATTTTATAAGAATACGAGCTTTATATTTCAGTTTCGTTAAATTACACGCTTCATACGAACTATCGCAGTCTTAAAAATTTTTAGAAAGTATAACGAAAGCAATGTTCAAACAGGACTTTTGGTGATTAGAGAGACCGAACGACTCAAAACTCTTCGTACGGTAGCTTATAAAATGCGATGAAATTGGTACCTTTTGTTTCCATCTTAAAGTAAGCGTTACAAACCAAATGTGGTATTTAGCGTGCAGAAAAATAACATGCATGCAATAAAAACAAATTGTAGAAATTACAAACGCATAATTAAGCCACCCTCGTCCATCAGAGTCAAAATGGCGATTATATATATAACCCGGATGAGAGCATTAACATGAGAAAATAGGTAAGTACTCGGAAAATTTCACTGCTCTTCTGTCCTCCTTTCGAGTTAAGAAAGCAAGCATACAGTTAAAATTAATATTCAGAATCGTGAAAGTAGATCCAAAAAACAGGAGCAATTTCGGCATTTCTATCCGGAGCGTCTCAGTTAATTCAAGCCAAGTTTTACTACTATTGCGCTAAGGCAACTACCACCCCTCTGGAACACGACCTTGCCCTACTCTTTAACTACCGTTTGAACAGCAATCTAATTCGACGCGGAGCTCCCAAAAAAGCCTGTACCTTGCGCTTGGCTTATGAGCGGCGCTTTAGAAGTTTGTAGATTACAATAATAAAGAAATGTGAGCTTACGACGACAATGTGGAAGCGTAAAATATAGGCCTATTGACAATAGTAAAGAAAAACTAAATTGAAAGTGAGCGTTCGGTCCAGGTTTCGTTTCCTCCAATAATTATCTTCCTCGCTTTCTTCTAATAGCTTTCTTCCACCCTTCTCTCCACAAGCACTCTTCCTCCCTTTCCTCCAAAAGTCTTAAGTTTTTATTAAAATAATAATAATTGATCATAAGAAAACAGAATTGGTCTGTGAAGAAGGGCAGAGTTGAATGATTGAATGTTATTAATAACAACCACCGCATTACTGTCAATTTACTGAGTACATAATTCTGTTACTTACTCATCACTGACATTTCGGGCGATCTTGAACTTAGAAGAACCCTCGAATGAGTGCAATAGCTGTCATTTCAGAGATTTGTTATAAAATCTTTTCTCTACTAAGGTTTTACACGGTTCGTGTAGCTGTGTGAATTTTAACAGGCTGATCAGTTTAGAATAATTAAGTTATTGATTTCGGTTTTACAATTCAATTGTGGCGTTTGACAATTTCATGTGAAACTGGTGGTTTAACGTTATGTGGAACTTCGCATTATTGATACAGATTTTGTTCGCTAGCGTAAGGGTTGCTGGAGTGTAGGCGAAATATTGTAGACAATTAAGTAATTATAGACTATTCCGTGTAGATAAAGAATTATTTGTTGAAATAATTGGCTATTTTATTGTGAATTGTTCGCATGATTATTACCTGGTTGTCAGAAATGCGGGATCTACCAGAATCATCGAAACCAGATCCTCGATTGCGATAAAAATGCAGAATTGACTCAGTTTCCGGAAAAGGATGTTCTCATAAGCATTAGCATACTGAAAACTAGTCGGCCAAGTTCCTGAATATTATATTCTGAAATTATCCTGAAAAGTTAGACTTGGGCTATACATTTTAGGAAATAGATCTCGAAAATTAGCTTTCGGGGAGGGGCTACTGGAAATCGTCAGGCACCTAGGAACACAGTCATTAAAACCATGAAGTTTAAATGACAAAGGCAAGGCACTTTCAGTGTGGTACAAGAGTTTGTCATAGCTTAGAGTGGGAATCTACGTGATCGACTATCATGCTCCATAATATAATAAAATTCACTGCAAACGATAAGATTTATGAACTACAAGTTAATATGGTCAAATACTGTATAAATGCACAGTGCGTTGTGTTGCACATCACGCATTAAAGGTCGTCTTTTGGTGTTTTTAACGCGTGTTTAGGTTGCTATGGTGATGCGAATGCTGATGTTCCATCAAGATGTCTAGTGTCACAATGGCCGCTGATTCGACTCAGGCTGATTTCATCCATCACCGGGTGGCGCCAGTCGGGAAGGCGGCGTTGGCACGACCGGGATTCAGAAGAGGGCGCCAGCAGCAGCAGGGGCATCAGAGGGACCGCAGCCGGAGCAGGTTTCGCAGCTCGTCGTCAAGAAGTCAGAAGCCTAAAAGACACGGCAAGGAACGTGAGGTCTGTGCCGTCCAGATGTTCTTCTTCTAGTTCGGTATTTCACACGGTCTCTGTTCTGCGAGATTACTGACGATTCATTGTTGCTGTTGCTATTATTATTCAAATTATTATCTTATTCTTCTAGTTTTCTGCCTCTTTGTCATGTTCATGTGTCCAACGTTGCCACTCCTCTCGCTTTCAGCTTTCCATGTCCATCTGTCTTCATATCGAGTCAAGCATTATCTATGTTGGTCTTCCTTTTGTTTGCCTCCCCTTCATTTGTCCTTCTATAACTGGTCTTAGTAGTGAGTCTCCTCTCAGTGTGTGTGTCCAATCATTTTATTTGTCTCGTTCTTATTGGTCTGTTTTTAGCTACTGTTAGTGCACTGATCGCTCGAGTTGGTATATTTGCCAAGATTCTGCTGTCATTAAGTGAATTCTATATGACCTTGTTTAAAAGATATGCTATTATTTATACCTTTTGTAAGCTACTGTGCGTTTGCTGGTAGTCTGATAAAGAATATTCTTACTTACTTTTATTTTGTGCATGAGCGTTCTTTCTTCTCCAATCTTTGACATCACTTCTTTATTTGTTTTATGTTACATCCAACTAATGTGATCCGTTTTTCTCCATATCCCAATGTTAGAAGTAAGGAATTGGACTGTTATTTTGTTATTATCGATGTTATTCTGATTGGTATTGTTATTGTGTTTATTGTCGTATTGTTGAGTGAGGAATTGTTGTTTTATATTATTTTTATCGTTATCATCATATACTGTCTTATTATTGTTATTATTAGTTTTAAGTGATCATCGCCATAGCAATATTGTTAGTTAGTTTTTATTATCGTTGTTATTTTATGCAGATATTATTATTATATTGCATTTATTTTACAAGGTTAGTGAACCTGAATCTGAGATATACATAAATGATATAAGTAATAATAATAATATTAAAAATAATAATACAGCTTTCGATTATCAGCCAGTGCTTCAGTGGTGCTGTCCCGTTTTGCTGTACTTTCTTAATGCCTGAGTCGGAGGAGATGTAACCATTCCAGATCACCCATTGCTTATGTCTCAGAACAATTTCTGTTTCACCTAAGGGATTCGAACTATCTTGGGAAAAAATAATAATGATAAAATAATAATAATGGCAATAAATGGCCAAATAAGCCTAGGCTGTTTGGTTTGTTTCCCTGTTATGACAGAACTTAATCTGAGGCATTCATAAATAATAATAATAATGGTATTTAATGACCAAATTGCCTAGACTGTTTGGTTTACTTAGCTGTTCGGACAAAACATGGAAGGAGTTACTTGCAATGTTGTTAAATTCTTTGCTGTTTCATATATGATATGATGTTACCCTTCTCTGTACGACGCTAGGTCAAGAAAGTTCGCCGACATCGCAACGGCGGTCGAAGTCGTAGTCATGACGACACGAGCGATCGAGACTCCGACCTCGATCTTTCCAAGGACCTGCTTCCGATCTCCGGCTAC
This sequence comes from Bimastos eiseni, assembly GCA_959347315.1. Taxonomy (NCBI): domain Eukaryota; kingdom Metazoa; phylum Annelida; class Clitellata; order Crassiclitellata; family Lumbricidae; genus Bimastos; species Bimastos eiseni. The sequence continues at coordinate 2,758,852 of OY365822.1, forward strand.
GTTCGAATCAAGGACGAGATGATCGATCATATGTTTCGCAGCATCAGCAACCGCAAGTTGCGCGCTATGCTTCCGGAAATCCTTCGGGTACGTAGACAGAACCTTATGTTGTTTTAGCGCTCACCTTGATACGCAAGGGTGTGGGTTTTAACCTCCCGAGATGATTACAATTGAAGGGGATTATTTCTGTAGGTTTCAATGATAACATAAATTATAACATTATTATATAACAATTTGTTAATATGTTATAATTAGGGCTGTATTGTATGTATGATTTCCACTAATTGGACTAACTCTATTCGGCCAAATACGAGTACCGATAGTCAGTTGTCAATTAATAATCTTTGATTTTGGTTATCTATGACACTGTTGTAAGGAACAGGAATTGATTATGGTGGATGTGGAAAAATCCAGGATGAGAAATCCAGTTGGAGATGGAACTTGTGCGTTGAGCATTTTGCTTTCCAATGAGTAAAGGGCTGTCTGTTGTTTTGTTTTAGTCGTTGAGTTCTGACGAACTGAAGACGCTCTGCATGGAACAGCTCGAGGTGATGTCAAAGAAGCGCATCTGTCGAATTCTCGGAGGTAGGATAAGATTGGACGTGTCTTCTGTGTTTAGGGTGCAGGGTGCTCGATAGTGTAGTGGTGGGGGAGGGTTCAACAACTCCCTGCTGGACCAGACATTCTTGTTCATCTGCACCTCTAGACATTTTATCTACGATGGTTACACTGGCCGTTCGCTGTGTTCTCGAGGATGAGATGCCGATGAGGGGACTGGCCATCCACACTCGTATGCTGAGGCTGAGAAAATGAAGTTGCGAGCTCTTCATACGCATAACTGCCTCAGGGATGATTTAAGTGTGCAGTATTTGTTGTTCCAAAACTTGGAAATTCCTCCAATCCATGGCTCTAGATTCGGGGAATGAACTCATCTTTTTCACGTCACGATTTACCCATTAATATCTACGAAACAGTCTTGTGATGGTAGCAGTGCACATGGTTATTACTTTTAAATTGGTGGATGGTTTACAGAATAAGAATTCTAATCATCTTTAGTGCTTTAGCTAGATTTGTCAGGGATTTTTCGCATTTTGACTTTAGTTCCAATGATCGTAATTTCCTTGCCTTTCAAGTGCTAGTTAGCATCGATGAAATTCACTATGACCCGCTTTTTATTTCTTGTATCTCATTTTGCAAACAATTCTTTGTCTTTTCAGCGCTTTTGAAGTGAATTCACAATTTAGTTCTGAATTGATAATTAATAAATCTCATTGATAGTTATAGAGCTTTCGGATTTATAAAGGGGAACTTTGTTCAAGGCAAGAGTTAGTTTTTCACAATTGTACAATATTTACTAGCTTCTATCGCCACGGCTTCTAACGTCAATCGTGCTCGAATGTCTGGTGTGTCTAGCAATTGTTGTTAAGATTTTCTGAGTCGTTTTATTGCCTTGTAGGTGCAGATCCGGAAATGATTTCGTCCTCTGGAACTGAAGAGTACGATGACGATGAGGAGGATGAAGGTAGTTCAGAAAGGTCAAATGATGTGGAAAATGGTGGGTTGATATGAATCTGTTGTTTGGCATTTTTCATTTCTTTTCAACTGCGGCAACAAAGTGTGGCACTGTGTGCTCGATTATTTAGAGAGGTCGGCCCGCAACGCCCAGTGTGCGCTGAGTGAGCGGGTTCGACCCTAGTCCAAGGCATCACTGCGTAGGGACTTTGACCAAATTTGTCCTTCGCACACAATTGCTCTGCATTATAACTGCAGTTGTGTCGTCGAGACGTGTGCACTTTTGAGCAAAAAATGTTGAAAGAAGGGCAATATCAAATTTCAGTTGTATTGTGTTCATTCATTCATTCATTTCCGAAATTTGATACCGCCCTTCTTCCAGCATCTCTTTGCTCAGAAGTGCATACACACGCCTCGACGGCACAATTGCAGTTGTACTGCAGAGCAATGGTGCGCGAAGGACTTGCTCAAGGTCCCTACACAGTGACTCCCTGGATGAGGGTCGAATCCGCGCGCTCAGCACACACTGAACGTGACGGGCTGACCGCTCTAACTGATGGGCCACTGTGCCACACCGCGTGGTATATGTATACCTTAAGTTATTTAATATGTATATCTTAAGTTATTTCAAAGTATGTTCTTTATTAAGCCAACTGCCTAACTGCTCTCTGGTGAACAAGTGTTTAGGTTAAAAAACATACACGATTCACACAATGATCTTAGAGCACTTTGATCTTCATCTGGTGGCATGCTTCAGGTGCCTTGTGCAGACACCATTACCAAGCAGTGTCTTTTAACTTCTGAGCTGTTGGCCCTTCCACCTGGAACAAACTCGCCTTAAAGCTGCAACTGTGGCCAAGGTGTAATTCGCCTTTTTTATGAGGCGCTGAAGACTGATCTGTATTACTATGGGAATGCATGTCTTGAGGGGTGCTATGTTATTGTTGAAATGAGTGATATTATAGATGTGTCTTGTAATGTGTTTCTCGCACTTGCAGATGGTCCAGATGTTGGAAGTGCTTATGCAGAAAACGAGGCAGTCAACTCAACATCTCTGATTGCAGTGGCTGATCTTCTAGTGAAGGATTGCAATGTCACCAAGCAAGTTGCCTTCAGATTGTTGTAACTACTAGTTTTATTATTCTCTAAAAGTATGTGGCACTTTTCAATGTATTTCGCAGACAGGGCGATGTAAACTCAACCAGGAATACGATAGAAATAAAACTATTCGATATTGTGCAAAAATGATCAAGTGACCGTACGATAGATCATATGATGGTGCGTAGCCAGTGTGCGTGAAAACTTACTTGAGGCCTTTACAGGGGGTTCAAACCTTTACTCTCTACATTACAAGCCATGTGCTGTAACCAATTGGTTACTGTGACCAAAACGAAGTATTTGGCTGGGAATGGATGCAACGTTTTTTTACGTATTACAGACAAAAGCTAAGAAGTGTTTCATTACTAAAGAGGTCTATAATTGCAGTTACTGAAATACTGCAGGTACATGGTTCAGGTATATTTCTTAATTCAGGGTCTTGTATGAGAATGCTTGAATTGAACTGTGTTAAAAGATTTACAGATGCTTTGGTAAATGTGTATGATTACCATAAAGAAATGAGAGGTTAGAGTTTCTGATTGTTAGTTTGTTCTTACAGCCACCGCGAGAATGACGACGATAAAGGCAGCGATAGAATTGACAATCCAGCCATCAATTCTGTCAAGAACAACGACCGCTCCTCAGCTGTTTACAAAGTCGTCAGGGATTGCCACGCGGGGGACGGAGACGGCGGAATTACAGATGGAAAGGTCGAAGTGGAAGGAGAGGAGGCATCGACAGTTCCGGAGAGAGTTTCAAGGGTCGATCATCGAGAACTGGATGGTGACGAGATCTTTGGAATAACGATAAAGATCAACGAAGCCAGATTTGGGATGGAGGACCCCGATGCTTCGGCAGATGCTGGCGGCGGATGCAGCCAGGAGGAAAGCATGAAGATGAACAAGCGCAACATCGAGCGCAGCTACAGAACTAAGCAGCTGGACGACGATGAACGGGAGAACGACAGCGATGGAGGCGGACGGAGAAATGTTTCGGAGGGGGTCGGGGCAGGTGTGGCGCATTCCAAGCCAAAGGCGAAGAATAAGGAGGAGCTGTCAGATAGCGAAAGCATTCCAACTAGTCTTCCAAACCTCGACACGGAGCCAGAGGAAACATGCAGTCCATATGTTTTCTTGGACGTTAGTATATCTGTTGTTTCAGGATTGACCGTGATCTTGTAATCTAGCCAAAATCGGGCATTTTTATGGCACCAGTTTAAAGAAATTTCTTGTATGTATGTATATATTGCCATATATATGTCACAGACAATGTGTAAAATGCCCTCTTTAGGGTTAGGGTCAGGATTTGGGTTAGTATAAGGTTAGGGTCTTATAAAGCACCTAGGAATTTTACAAAAATTCGTGGTTTCAGACATTGCCTGCATCATAGACAGTGCCTGTTAAGAACCTCACAAAGACGCATCCTTAATTACGTGGTTCCATCGAACATTGCATCAGAAATGGGCACATAATAATCGATTAGATTCAAATTCATTAGCTAATTGATTATACAAACAGCTAATTCTAATTGATTGGCTGCTAGATTTTGTTAATTAAAATTCTAACTGATATCGATTTAACTAATCGACAGTTCAGGAAAATATTTTTGTATCAACTTTATCTTATCGAAAGTTGCATTGCAATACAGATGATTGACAGGAGGTTCCAAATTGGTGTATTATCGTTATTGGATTGAGTTTTCTTATGTGTGTTAGATGACTAGCCATGACTAAAGAAAAAAGACTTGAGTAATTTATTATCTTTTAAACCCAGTGGGGTTGATCAGGAGTAAGGAACACAGCTGTAGTGGGAGATCGTTCCAGAAGGTGCAACACTGAGATTTCTTGGCATTGCAAATGAGTCTGTTCTTAAATTGATCGTAATTCCTGTTGCTTGCCTTCTCTTTACTCTACTCTCACAACTCCAAGGTTATACTTATTACTGATTATTCTTAGGTTGTTCATATTATGATAATGTTGCAATGTGTTTGCAAGCGGTTCAATAAAGTACATGCTTACTTTTACTTACCTAGTAGCCAAGCGAGCCTGAGGAACTACAAGCACATACATGCACATGTTCATGCATTATTCTTGATTTCCATTCCGTTTCATCCTTGTTGTCAATGTTATTGTGCTTCAGACAAAGCTCAACCAAGAGCTGAAAAAATCAGCCGAGTTGGATCAGCGAAATCCATCATCCGGAAAAATATCCGAAGCGACTTTTCCAACAGAAAGCACAGAATCCAAAGAATCAGGCACAGACTGCGGCTTGATCTGCAGTCAAGGTGGAAAGATTTCACCACTGGACCAGTCAAATTGTCCAGATGGAGTAACTGTAATGCATCTTACTGGTAACACTAGAGAACAGCAAGAATTAGTTGTTGAGGCTGTACAGGATGTTCCGGAAATAGAGAGTAAGGACAAGTCTCGTAAGAGGACAGGAAGTCCTCCTCAGCTGCGAACCCTGCCGTCCATTGTCGAATCGACGAATGACGGAGAAGAAATGATAATCGAGATACACGAGCACGAATTCAGTGACGATGTAGGCAGTGAGGGAGATGCAAGTTTTGAGCGAGATAGAGAAAGCGAAAGGAAGAAGGGGTCTGATTCGGTAAGAGACGACAAGATTTTGACAGAAATGCAGCAGCGTAAAGACGCTAAGGGTTCTGATGAGCAGCGTACAAACGAAGAGGGAGAGTTGAATGAAGATAAGAGGCTGTGTTCATCAGAGAAACTGGAGATGGAAAATAATAGAGGGTTGTCCACGGGAGAGGACAATGGGAAGCCAGCCGTTCCCGGAAGACCAAAGGCTCCCGAGGGGGAACAGCGACCGACAAAGAGAAAGAGCGTTGAAATAGCAGATGAACGATTGCAGTCCAAGATGCAGAAGATCGGAAAAGCGATGTCAGAGGAACGATCCGAAGCAACTTTGGAGCAGAAGAAATGCGCCAAAACTCGGAACTCTGGCATAGCAGAAGGAAAAGCTGCTCCAGCTTCCAAAGCAGACATCGAAGCAGAAAACCGAACAAGCGCCGCATGTTTTTCCGACGCCTGTCATCGGTCCGAAAGTGGGGGAAACTCGGGTGCTTCCACATCGCTGCCTGCTCCAAAGAGAGACGCATCTTTGGTACCGAGCCCTGCTGAGCAGAAGACCAGCAAGAGCCAGTCAAAGATGTCCCAGGCATCGAGCTCGGAAGATGCTTCTTCGTCCAGTAGGAAAGTGATCAGAACAGGCAATCAGGATGTGGCATCATCCGCCAGGGCCAGGGTAGAACGGGCGGAGACACAGATAAGCAGCAGTCGCGTGGAATCGTCTGAGCACGTTGACGCCTCCGCACGCCTCACAACTCCTAAGCTCCCTAATCGCATGCCTTCACATCAGAAGCTGTCCCCGTCCGCCCGCGCCTCTTCCTCTGAAACCGGAAAGGAGCCTGCGATGCCAGTTCTGTCCAAGACGCAACTCGAGATCCTAGAGCTGGAGATGAGAGCGCGCGCCATCAAGGCAATGCTCAAGGCGCAGGAGGAACTGGAAAAGAGGGAGGAGAAGGTAAAGATGGACGAGAAACGTCGGTCTGTCATACCGTCAACTGCCCAGTTGCCGAGGGTCTCACAGGCGGTGGAGGGTCGCGGTGTAATCCGTACGGAGACAAAGATGATACGAATCGGAACGGGTCACAGAGGAGAAGCGGCGGCCGGGCCAAAGACTACTCCCGGAGTAGAAACAGCGCAGCGGGTCGTGACCACTCCTAGGCAATCTCAAGACAAGCGATCGGTGGAGCGTCGACCTGCGGCTTCCCCTGCCGAGGGAGTGCCATTCTCGCGAACGGTCCAGTCCGGTCAAGCTGGCGTCACTCGACAGGGCTTCAAATCGTTCAGAGATGTTGTGGCATCGGGAAAACTCCCAATTTCGGCCAGCCGCTTCGTGAAAAGACCGCTGGCATCAGCCACTAGGGGAAGAAGAGGAGGTGGAGCCAACAGTAGCTGCACGGGATCGAGAATCGTCTGGTTTTCCGGTGGGCCGAGAGGAGACAATCGGTCGGTGGTACCGACCCAGAGACCGACCCCGATGCGGCAGACCTCCGGAGGACCCGACAAGACTGCCAAAATGGCGGGTGGCGATCGTGAGGACGTGAGGCGGGTGGTGGCCTCCTCGCTCGTGTCGGCTCGGGCGCTGAAAGGGGCAGACGATCCTCTTAGGTATGGACACCGGGACAGGGCTCACGGACCCTCGCCCAGCAGGGACCAAAAACGATCAGTGGTCGCAGGGAATCGCCGGGGCGGTAGCTATAAGCAACAGGTATCCAAGGCAAGTCGATTCTGAGAGTGCCATTGGTGATGTGATGCCATTGTACTGTGCAAGTGGCTGCAATACCTCAGTTGTAATGTAAAACTTATACGAAGGTTATATGCAGAAGAAGAGACTTGAAAGTGTCAATATATATTTATATATATAATATTGATATTCTTTGTTTGTATATATATATATATATATATAATTTTATTTTCGGTTCCGGACTGTTAATAATTGGACAGTTTGCAGTTATAGGTTCTTTTTGAGAAATTGAACAGCTATTTGTTTAAGAACGATTTCTCCAATTTATTTCCAGATTTCCAATTCATCTTCGGAAGTCGTTTGTCGTCACAGTTTTTATCAAGAATTTCTGTTGATTTGTTGTTGTCTGTGCGTAGTGCATAAATGATTATGTACCACAATTAAAAGTCCGACAGTCAACAGAATTTGTGTGGTATTATTGAGGCAAATGCCACACCAGATTCTTGCTCGTTTCATAGTATGCCGGTTATTGTGGTTCATTGCAGGCTTTGCAGTGTGTATCATTTGAATGGAGTGTGCAGTAGTTTAGACTGTCAAATAGTCCTGTTATGGCTGAATAGCAGTAATTTTTTCCAGCAAGTGGTATGTCAGAATGCCGAAGGTACATGCGGAAAACGGAATAGAGATCTCGGCTGGGGCTACGCAAACATTTGAAATAGGCTTTGAAAACGTGATTCCGATACGCATTATCAATTACAAACGTCACAGTAAACTCAGTAAGCCTTAAAAATGACAAATTAGACCCTTTGTTCTCAATTGTGTTGTTAGTAATATAACGTCGGCTCTGACACCTCCGGTTAGAGGATGCGCTATGGTATAGTAGTTTTAGAGTAGTAGTTTTACTCTAATGGTTAATAAAATAGTTGGGCCTACTCTTTGATAAGACATTACATTCTACATTTTCATTGTTGTTTCTATGTGACTGGTGTTGCAGTTGTTTACACTTCGGATAGTGCACGGGTTCGATTAGCCTATTGGTTGTAAGTAGCGCATACTTTGGTCATTTGAACCAGAGGCGGCGATTTCGCTTGACAGGTGGGGGAAGACGTATAAATTGTCCTCTCTGTGAAAGGTGGGGGGACTTGTCCCCTCGACCCCTCTGGAATCGCCGCCCATGATTTGAACCACTTTGGAGAAGATTGTACGCCAGAGTGCTTGCTGTCTGTCAGCGGGCTGAATGAAGCAGGATCGTTGAGGCGATGACAGAAATTAAGGGTGACTCGGGCCCTGGGGAGAATCCTCGTTCCTATGCAGTCAATGGCCTCTTGGGCAGAAGTGATCTTTGATAATCAGATGCTTAATGTTTTAACTGATTGTAGGCTAGTTAAGTATCAGTATCAGAAATATTTCAAAAGATATAAATCATATCTGTGAATTATTGATAATAATACTTTTGTCTACGGGCCTGCAGTGAAAATATGGAAGTATTTGCGTAATGTACATTGTTACTTCGCTTTGTCATGTTTTGAATATATTATTTTCTATTTTAATGTCATTGTAATATGTGGGACGAGGTTCATTCTCTTTATTTTGTCCCGACCGGCATTAAGTTTCCAGCGTGCGTAGCTGTGGGTCGACCCAACCGTGGCAACCATTCCAGAAGATTGGAACGGAGGATGCGAACGTGGACGGAATGCACAAGCAGGTCGTCGAGGGATGTGTCCTAATGATGCCGTCGTCGTCGAATGTCGTCTGTTACCTCCGTTTCCATTATGCAAATGATCTTCATGTTCAATATTAATTCTTTGTAACCACGTCAATTAGCCGCGTCGGCCATATTGCGTCCGTGCAGCCGTTGCTAAGTGTCGCCTGCCCTGACCCGCCGAATCCGCCCCGTCCGCGTTCCCACTCCTAATTTCAACTTTCCGTGGCCGATGATAATTGCGTTGTTGTAAATTCATTATTCCATTGTTATTCAGCGCGTAATGATGCACTCGTCGCCCCCCAGGGACTCACGGTTCTTGATCAGACGGAGGCGGCTTCGCCCGATTTCGTATTCCGCTCGACGCCACCGCGGTCTCTCATCACCCGCGAAAGAGACTGCCAGATCTGACGGGTCGAACGGGACAATGACATGGCAGTCGAAGGGACAATGGCTTCGGAGAGAGGACGCTCTGAAGGGGAATGCCTAACTGGTGCACCTAAAAACTACTGATGCCTTAGACTTTAGAAGTTCATGAGGCAGCTACGGGTATGAAGTGCTGGCGACTTCGTTTCTTGGCCTCAGCCTATGAGGTGGGTACATGGCCAATAAACTTTAGAGCCTCCTATTTTTTTCTCCTAAGTTTGGAAACCAAGTTCGGATAACGTCTGTAGCAGAAACTGGGGTCAGCTTTCGACAGCTTTTATGGCGTCTGACGTTGGTGCCCGCTCGATAATCCGAAGGTTGTATAGTCCGAAGGTTCGATAGTCCGACAATTATTTAACTGAAGGCTGGATTAATTGAAGAAAATAATGTGTAAAACTAGAAGCTGGATTGATATGACAAGAATTATGCCTAAATGGAAGCTGGGTGAATGAAAAGAATGGTGCAATCCAGCATCTAGCCTAACATAATTCTTTTAATCAATCCAGCTACCATTAATACCGCAATCTTATCGACTGCACACCATGCAATCTTCGGACTATCAAATAGACGCAGAATTCAAAAGAGTCGACCTCGTTTCGATGCCGACGCATTCAGTTCAACCAGAGGCGTCAATCCTCTGAATGATGGAGGCAAACTTCCGGTTCCAAGTGCCAGAAAGACAAGATATCCCCCTCCCTGATTGTAGGCGATGTAATATGCATTCATTCACTTTTTTTACAACTATATAACCAATTATTGAATGCATTATAGGCCTACATTATTAAAAAGTCGAATTGGTAGGCCTAGACGTCAACGGCGTCATTTTGCGTCACCAACGACAACAGAATATGGCAGCTGGGACTGTTCCAACCAGTCTCTTAAGGTCAAAGCTAGCTAGTACCAGTTCGATTTTATCGACGCTAATACCTAAGCTTTAATCTGATGCATTAAGTATAAATAACTTGCAAATACGGGCGCAGTAATATGCATGTAAAGTCGGTTCATTTATGCTGGCCCACCATACACATGCAGGGCCTATACAAATGTATTGTAATTTGTAATATAACTGTAATCTCCAAACTTCTAAAGCGCCACTCGCATTCCAACCGCAGGACACCGGCCAAATCACGAGCGCTGCGTCAGATCACAGGGGTTGTCCAACGGATGGCATACATGGAAGTAAGTAAGTAAGTGTGCGTGCATGTATTATGAGGAACGCATTTAATGTTGCTTTATGGAAGCTGTCGTGGGGTCACGTCGATTGTATCGATTGAATTGAATGAACAGATTCGTTCTGTCAACCGGAGCTGGGCGAGTCGTGTGCAGTGAGGGCACGCTCTGAGCGCCGCCGACACAGGCTTACGAGACACCCTTCATCAATGCCAGGCTTCAATGCCGTTAACATCTGTCTTGATTCGCCGCTTACGTTTTAGTGCAAGGAGGTGTACCTAAGGCGAGGTATGGTAAGGGAATAGAATGGAAGGTAAGGGAAGATAGGGTAGGCATCTTAAGGTAAGGGAAATAAAGGTACGGTATTGTTAGGTGAGGTAAGGCAAGCTAAGGTAAGTAAAGGTAAAATAAGCCAAGGTAATGAAAGTAAAGGTAAAGCAGGATATAGGGTGAGGTAAGTTAAGGCAATTTAAGGTAAGGCGAGGTAAGTTAAGGTAATTTAAGATAAGGTATGGTAAGGTAAGGTAAGTAAAGGTAAGGTAAGCCAAGGTAAAGCAAGATAAGGTAAGTTAGGTAAAGCAAGATAAGGTAAGTTGAGGCATGGCAAAGTAACACGAGATATGGTAAGATATGACAATTTAAGGAAAGGTAAGGTCAAATAAGGAAAGATAACTCTCGTCGATGTAGTCGATGTAGGGTAATGTAGAGTAAGTTGTGGAGTGCAGGCCTGCATTATGGCCAAGTGTGATGATTGCTTTTTTATGAACGTGCATCAATTAAATATTCTTTCCATCTGTCTCTGTCTCTCTCTCTGTCTCTCTCTGTCTCTCTCTGTCTCTCTCTCTCTCTATCTCTCTCTCTCTCTCCTTCCCATCTACTCACTACGTTCCCATCTCAATTCCACTCCCCAATTCCATCGCCTTACAAATCCCTCCCTCTCTCTCCGTCCCAGTTCCTCTGCAGGGGACAGGGCAGAGGACAGAGGCCAACCGATCGTCGTAAATGAGGCTTTTTGAGGTCGGCAATTTTCGCGGACGATCCGATTAGCGACGCTTTCTGTCGGCATTAGCAGGCATTGGGACCAACGGACGAAAAATGCAATTTAGCAACGGATGCAAATGCGAATTCGAAACAGGACGATTCGAAGGAAAGGGAGGATGGAGGAGGAATATGGAGGAGCAGGATGGAGTGGGAGGATGGAGGAGGAGGAAGAGGATTAAAGAGTATTAGGAGACTGAAGCAGGAGAGGACGCGGAGGATGAAGAGGAGGAAGGTGACGAAATGGATTTGGTCGAAAAGGAAGAATTGAAAGGGGAGGATGAAGGCGAGGTCAAAGAAGGTAATGATGAGGACAGAAAGGAGGAAGCTGAGGATGAAGAAGAGGAGGACGATGAAGAAGTGTACGAAAGGGAGGATGCATACGGAGAGGAGAAGGATAACTTTAGGAGAGAAGAGATAGGAGGCAGGTGTGGAAGAAGGGAAGAAGGGAAGGAGGTGTAATGGGCGACGAAGAGGAAGAGAATGAGGAATAATGTGCAGAAGGAAAAGGAAAAGCAGGAAGAGGCGTATTAAGACGACTGGAACAATGTCCAGGAGGAGGAGGAGGAGGAGGAAAGAGGAGGAAGAGGATAGAGAGAAGACATTGGGTGGATCCATCCATGGACTCCTCTGCAATGAGCCGGGACTGTCAGCTTGAAACCAGCGCATACGTCTTTTGGCCAGGTGTATGGTTTAGAGCAGTTACCTTTAAAGTGCGCTATGTAGTTTTAAATGAATGAGTGAATGTATGAGTGAATGAATGAATGAATGAATGAATGATGCAAATTGAGTTCAATCGCATTAGACAAGGAAAGACAGCGTCAGCATTAGTATCGCTCTTTTCAGCCGGGGCTGCTATACGGTAGCGCTCCTGAGTAGGGAACGGGCGCCGCATAAATTTATATAGGCCACATATCGGTAAACACACATAGGGTTAATGCATAATTATAATATATATAATATAGATATATGTATGGGATATATTCAGGGGCCTGTTCGAGTAGGGGAGCCTTCGTCCACGGCTATCATCGAGAGGTCCTTGGTGCTGCTGACAGGCGTTGGTGGACGGGTCGTAAAACGGCTTAATTGGCATTTAACATTGGCGAATTGTGTCGAATCACCACCAGATGTCGTTTACATTAGCGCTTTTATTTGAATCTAAATTTCTTCATTACGATGAAGAACGGCGGAGACGATCTCCGTCGAAGACGAGGAAGGAGGAAGATGGAGGAAGGGAGGAGGGTGGAATGGATGGAAATGGAGACGGAGTAGCGGAGGGATAGGATGAAAAGGTGGTAGAGGTAGAAAAAGACGGAGAGGAAGAGAGGAAGGGTAAGAAATAGAGGAGAAGTAATAGAGGGAAATGGAGGGAGGGTGAGCAGGCGGCGAGAAATGGGGAGGAAGAGGATTGGAGGGAAATGTAGGGGAAGAGTGGAGGAGGAGAATGGCGATGAGGAGGTAGAAGCAGAAGAGGATGATGAGGCGGTGGAGGTGAAGGAAGGAGGTGGAAGAAGACGGGGAAGATGAGGAGAACGAGGAATAAGAGGGCAGAAGAGCGATCGATCAGAGAGTTGGAATGGAGTGGCAAGCGCTTGGAAGGGGAGTAGGAAGAGTTAGGCAAGGATTTTAAGGATAAACGCAAAATGGGAAACAAGGACGCAACAGCTCCAGAACGGCAGAGAGCAACGTATGGGTTGGCGCATGCAACTTTCGCTGGAGTACACTCCGGGTGTGCTGCGATTGGTGGCTTTGAGTAGCAATTTGAAGTTTAAGGAAATAAATAAAGAGACAGTGAGAGAGACAGACAGAGAGAGACAGACAGAGAGAGACAGACAGAGACAGACAGACAGAGAACGAGAGAGTTTATGTATGAGTGAGTGAGTGTGTGGGTGTGTGGGTGGGTGAGTGAGTGAGTGAGTGTGAAAGAGAGAGACAGAGACAGACATACAGAAAGACAGAGGCAGAGACAGGGTGAAGTAAATAAAGAGATGAAGAAAGAGACATAGAGGGGGGGACTGGAATGAAGAAATATAGAAAGAGAGAGAGAGATTGAGACATACATAGAGAGTCTGAGACAGAGGGAGAGACACAGAGAGAGAAAGAGAGACAGAAAGAGAGACAGACAGACAGAGAGGAACAGAGCGAGAGAGAGAGAGAGGAATAGAGACACACACACACACACACACAGAGGCTACCGAGGGAGTGAGAAACTTAGACAGAGATAGAGAGTGTCAACGGTCTCATCTTGCGTTTCAGGATCATATCTGAATTCGCATCATACCCGGCGTGTGCTCGGGGCTGTCATCGGTTACCTCCTTGGAGCCCGTCGTCGTCGGGTGCCTTGTTATTCTGGTCGCCCGCTTTGCTCTGTCTCCGAGGGATTTCGTCACCAGCTGTGGCAGCGAAACTGCGACCGTCTCCACAGATTCATAAATGCACATTACCAGTTGATTACCCAGGGTCGACGAATGGAGGGAACTCTGCTGCGCCCCATGAGGAATAGGAATGGGGTGGCTTGCGTGGTCCTTGGATTGATTTGGTCCTTGGATTGATTTGGTACTTGGATTAATTTGGTCCTTGGATTGATTTGGTCCTTGGATTGATTTGGTCCTTGGATTAATTTGGTCCTTGGATTGATTTGGTCCTTGGATTGATTTGGTCCTTGGATTGATTTAATTGATTTAGTCCTAGGATTGATTTTGTCCTTTGATTGATTTCGTCCTTAGATAGATTTGGTCGTTGGATTGATTTCATCCTTATATTGACTTAACTGATTTAGTCCAAGGATTGATTTTGTCCTTTGATTGATTTCGTCCTTGGATTGATTTGGTCCTTAGATTGATTTAATTGATTTAGTCCTAGGATTGATTTGGTCCTTGGATTGATTTGGTCCCTGGATTGAGTTGGTCCTTAGATTGATTTAATTGATTTAGTCCTAGGATTGATTTGGTCCTTGGATTGATTTGGTCCTTGGATTGATTTGGTCCCTGGATTGAGTTGGTCCTTAGATTGATTTAATTGATTAATCATAGGATTGATTTGGTCCTTAGATTGATTTCATTGATTTAGTCCTAGGATTGATCTCGTCGTTGGATTGATTTGGTTTTGTATGTATGAATGTATGTATGTATGTATGTATGTATGCATGCATGCGTGCATGCATGTATGTATGTATGTATGTATGTATGTATGTATGTATGTATGTATGTATGTATGTATGTATGTATGTATGTATGTATGTATGTATGTATGTATACACAAAGGGGTCTATTAGGCGACGTGGTATCGAACCATGATCGGCCGCCCTGTCCTCTTGCCACTGGGCCAACATTCCCCTTTCTCCGTTGGAA
>OY365822.1:2778418-2795918 GCA_959347315.1 Bimastos eiseni
GATGGTGAAGGGGAGGAAGACGTTGAGGAATTAAGAGGGGGAGTAGTAGAGAAGGAGTTTAAGGAGGAGGAATGGGAAGCGGAGGAGGACTGTAAGGAGGAATGGGATGAGGAAGAGGAAGGTTATAAGAATAGGTTAAAATGTGAGCTGGAGATATTTGAACGATGGGATTGAGAAGAGGAATATCGTGAGGAATAGGAGGTGGATGAATGGAATAGGTAAAAGAGGAAGAAGAGGAATCTGATAAGGATGAAACGTGAGAATGGGAGCAGGAATGGAGAGTGGAGGGTGAGAGGGAGTAATGAGAAGGAGTTCAGAGAGGAAAAGGAATGGGAGGAAGGAGGAGAGGATGTGTAGAAAGGAGGAAGATGAGGAAGAGGGTGTCAGATGAGTTCAAGAGATGGAAAAGCAGGAGCAGCAAGAGGTGGAAAAGAAGGAAGAGTAGGTATAGGAGGAAGTGGAAGAGAATAAAGGAGTTGGATGATGATGAGTTCAAGGAGACGGAAAGGGAGAGGAAGGACGACCTGGAGAAGGAGGAGGAGAGGAGGAAAAGAAGGAGGAGGAAGAGAATGAGGAAGAAAGTGAAAGCAGCAAGTGAGATGCTGTGTCGTAGTAGCGACATCTGGATGAAACGAGCGGATGTCTGCTGGGTTTCAACGTCAGCAACTTCTGTCCTGGTTGCGGCGTCACATTCTCCTGTCTCCACATCATCCCAGCCATCATAGCTCCTTCCTTATCTCCTTCCATCCATCCATCCTTCCGTCCTTCCTTCCTTCCTTCTTTCCTTCCATCATTTCTTCTTTCCTGCCTTCCTCTTTCATTACGACAGACGTTTGACGACGACCGCTAAGAACAGTTTCCATTCGCATCCTGTCAACCGCGATGTCTAAATCATACCACCATACAATGGGGCATTCCACCACCACCTCTGCCACCCACACTACCACCACCACCATCTCTATCATCGCACGGTTTACACAGATGAGTCAAACGCATAAACTACCCACGCACACAACGAAGGACGAAGTCCGACTATTCCGCTATTGTCAGCACCTCCATCTGCCAACCCTCCCATCTGCCAACCCTCCAGCTGCCAACCCTCCAGCTGCCAACCCTTCTATCTCCCAGCCACTCCATCTGCCAACCCTTCTATCTCCCAGCCACTCTATCTGCCAACCCTTCTATCTCCCAGCCACTCATCTGCCAACCCTTCTATCTCCCAGCCACTCCATCTGCCAACCACTCCATCTGCCAACCAATCCATCTGCCAACCACTCCATCTGCCAACCATTCCATCTGCCAACCCTTTCATCTGCCAACCCTTCCATCTGTCAACCCAACCATCTGCCAACTCTTCCATCTGCCAACCACTCCAGCTGCCAAACCCTCCATCTGCCAACCCCTCCATCGGGCCAACAGCTACGCCCCCTTTGACCGACTTTCTTTATCTTCTGCCCTTTACGATCGATCTCTTATTGCACCGTTGACAAATTCCCGCGTTTTATGTTCCTCGCAGACGACGTCCACTGCGCATGCGTCGGTCCATCTTGCGAGACAACCGGAATTTCATTCGCGTGAAAAACTCGCCGATAGTGGCGGTACATAAATCAGATATTAAGGCGTAAGGAAACTTGCCGTCTTCTCGGTTCTTTTAAGCCTCACTTACTCTCTGTCTGTCTGTCTCTCTCCGTCTTTCAGTCTGTTTCCGTCTCTGTCTCTGTCTGTATGTCTGTCTATGTGTCTATATCTGTCTCATTCTCTGTCTGTCTGTCTATCTCAATTTCTGTCCATGTCTGTCTCTATCTCAGTCTCCGTCTCTGTCTCTGTCTCATTCTCTGTCTCTGTCTCTCTGTCTCTGTATGTCTACCTGTCCGTCTCTGGCTTTTTTACTCCATCGTTTACTCTTTCCAACCATCCATCCATCCATCCATCCATCCATCCATCCATCCATCCATCCATCCATCCATCCATCTATCCATCCATCTATCCGTCCATGTTCTCCCTCTCGCTCTGTTTCTGTTTCTACCTCTCTCTCACCCTGTTTCTACTTCTCCCCTTTCATCCATTACAGAACATCACACGCTAAACGTCAAATTCTTGCGCTCCATATAAGCATCAATTGCGGACATAGGAAAACAACCAACGCGATGGTCAATTTATGTACGTACCTTGTTTTTTATAGATCGCATTTTATGATACTCGCAAGGAATCGGGACATTGCTGCCTATACGATCTAAACCATTAGGATTTCGTGTGAGCTGAAATTGCTTCCTGAACAGATTTAGACGCTATAGCAGCGTTTTGGTGTGTAAGACTGTTACGGGAGGTTTATCCATAAGCAGGTGACTGCATGGCCCGTTGTACGGTCGCTAAAGGAAAAATCAAGGCAAGGTGAACCGTAGGTGTCAAAATTTTATTCGTGGCGGACCGGTAGCGATATTTTCCAGCAAGTGTCGGGCCAGTGTTCCAAAGGCGCGTGAGGAAACTTGGGGAGGGACCTCAGAGGGGTCATACAAACAGTTGAGTTAGACTTTGCAAATGTGACTCTGAAATGTATTATCGATTACAAGCATCGCAGATGACACAACAAGTATTTGTATGATTGAACCTTTCATTCTCAAATGCGTTGTCTTTTGGCATGGCTCCGCGGGCCAACAATATAATCGTCGACAGGCCGGCTTTTGACACCCCTGAGGTATACCCTTGCATTCCATTGCCATCCCATGCCCTATGCCTTATCGTTCTCCCCGCTTCCTATCCTTGTCATCCATCCATTTTTTCTCGATACTTTCGCCGTCCCACTCGAACCCTATTCCCTGGTTTCTTCTTCTCATACCTTCCCCGTATCCCCACAACCCCGTCCGTTAAAGACGGTACTGTGAAGTCCTGGGTAAACTTTTTATATTGTAGATGCTTGCAGGTGAGTTTAAAAGCATTTCAAAGTCAATCAAAGGGCCAGTAGAAGCAGCACTTTGCTGTTCCTGCTAGCTGAACAATGCGTTTTTTTATGGAGACTTGAAATCCGTCTCGTTCGCCGCATATGGTAATTGGAAGCGACTTCATGTGTACCCTACACATACAGACCCCTACAGGCGCTTTATAGAGACGAGAAAGTATAAATGACCGAATGAATAAATTTACTCAGTGAATAAATTCGACTTTTTCCGTATTCGAATATTGGAACTTTTCGCTGTTAGGACTGGGAATACGAATGTCGTATACGAATATTAATTGATATATTCGAATTTTTGAACGATGTTCGTGCGATTAGAAATTCCATCCGAATATTCGCATTTTTCCTTGTTCGGCGAATACTATTTCCATTCGAATATTCCCTTCACGTCTCTTTTCGACGTCGGCGGGAGGTATGTAGGGAGATTGACGTGGAGATGGACAGTGGAGAGTAAAGAAGCTGAGAGGACACGGAGCAGCGATCATTCGGACGATTGTTTCCAGTGGAAAAGGCCGGAAGCGGGCCCTCCGGGAATGACCTTTCCGGTCACGTAAAAGGCACTGATGCGCCTAAGGGATGACAAGCCCGGTCGTTGGTACCCCGCAGACGGACAAGCTGCCAAAGAACCTGACCGGGCGAGGAGCGAATGCATCTTTAATGGAACCAAGGGCTGACAACAATGATGTTGCTGCTGCTGAGCATGTTGACAATGACGACGGTGATGATTGGGTGATGACGAACACAATGGACGAGTTCACGTTGAGGAAAAGGGGTGCGAGGTGGTCGAGTGGTAAGCGCGTTGTACGGTAAATCGAAATTTCACTGGTTCAAATTCAAATCGGGGTGTCTGATCATCCTGTGCCCCCTATGGGAGGATGGACGGACGGAAGGGGGCACGCACATAGACTGAGATAAAAATATGAAGACACATATGAAGAGACATACATGTTCATGAAGAGAGACATGGAAATGGAAGAGACAGAACGAGAGAAAAGAAGAATGGGAATAGATTGATAGAATAGATCGAGGATGGATGGATAGATGGATGGATGGTTGAATGGATGGATGGTAGGATGTATGGATGGATGGTTGAATGGATGGATGGATGGTTGAATGGATGGATGGATGGTTGAATGGATGGATGGTAGGATGGATGGATGGATGGATGGTTGAATGGATGGATGGATGGTTGAATGGATGGATGGTAGGATGGATGGATGGATGGATGGTTGAATGGATGGATGGATGGTTGAATGGATGGATGGATGCATAGGTAGATAGTTAGCCGGATAGACAGACAGACAGATAGACAGGGATATAATGTGGACAAAATACAGACATATGGAAAGAGACAAGGCCACGAGAAGGGAAGGCCATCAAAGGTGCCTAGTGAATAAAATCGTTTGAGATGTCAATCAGTATGAAGGAACCAACCTGTGAATACTGGTTTTAATGTCCCTCCACACGTAAAACGAACATTAAATAAGGATACTGTTGATCGTGAGGCGTTTGCGTAGATGGGGTGGGGAGCCTGAGATTGAGAATGGGGAGTGAAATTGAGAATGGTGAGTGAAATTGAGAATGGGGAGTGAAATTGAGAATGGGGAATGGGCAGCCAATTTCATCTCAATTTTAGTCGCTTTACTTTCCCCAGTTCAAGTTCCACTTTGCATCTCGAGGAGGACAGCGCAGCCTATATTTTTCGTACCGTATCTTAAACCAGCATTCCTCAATCATTTTGCCGTGGAACCCTTTTGATCTTAAATTATTTGGCGGAACACCATCCAAAATTAAAAACTTTCGGTTGTAGGTAGGTCTACACATGAGATTGCAGATAATTATGGGTTTTGACATAGATTAGATTAATAATACAGCAAATATCGATGACAATGACACTTGAATTCAGTTTGCAAGCTAGAATATAAAAGGTTGTGCCGCTGGGGAACAATTTGTAGATACGAAAAAGTGAGCTGCATAGAAAATTATAACAAAGAATTTGCTCACACTGAAAGTTTCCCTCGGAACCCTTGTCTTCACCTTACGGAACCCTAGGGTTCCGCGGAACACAGATTGGGAAACGCTGGATTAAATAGTCGCTGCGAATACTAAGTTTCCATTCATTCATTTATAACGAAAATTTGTATAGCTCCTCATCAAGGTCACTAATGAGGGGCGCCACCAACTCAACCCCCCCCCCTGAAAAGTTTTTTTTACTGTATTTACATATTTCTATAGCGCCTCTCACACTACAGCCTATTCGGAGGCGCTATCAGTCGAAAAGCTGGAACCAATACTGAGCTCTTAAACCGCCGAGCGCAAAGCATCGCAGCCCAGGCGAGTTGCCATTCCCGGACCAGCGTCCATAAAGCCGGCCAGGCAGCGGCGAGTCGGAGCCCTTGTCACGACCGCTTGCGATGGGCTCCGTGGCCTCTGACCCTGCCTCTGACGGAGGCGTTCGTCGCGGCCAGTTGACTCCGTCAGCGGCCTTTGATTCGGACCTCATTCGCCGGCCTAACGGTAGTAAATAAGGGAACCTGGACAGGTTTTATTGTTCATTGGGGTCGCCAGACCAGAGGGATCGAAGGGGAAGGGCGCTGCGCATGAGGAGTCGGCAGATGGTACCAAGGCGACGGAGGCCGTGACACGATTCGGAGTGGGCTCGCAAATGACTTGATCTTCCCATTCTAGGTGAATAATGGGAAGATCTGGTCGTTTGGGGAAGATGGATGAGGGCAGGATGAACCGATTGGGGGTAGATGAGAGGAGGGGAAGTAAACAACTAATTGTGCGACTTTGTGAGTGAATGTTGTAATGACCGATTTAGCTGAATGATTGAGTGACTGACAAATGAATGAGTGAACGAATAAGTGAAATGGTGAATTAATGTATTAACGAAATAATTACAAATTGGCAGACTGAATTAATTAGTTAATAAATTTATGAATTAATGGATATACATACATACTTGAGTGCATACATAGATACCTTCATTCATTTAAACATACAGAGGGACGTATGTGCTTATGTACATATGCATTTGAAAATCCGATCTGTAAGTTCAATTCATTCATCAATTTTAACATCTGCAATGGTGTTTTCCTTGTCGGTAATGATCGAAGTTCTTTTAGAAATGTTTTCCGTTGAGTCGACTTATCACAGAATTCATTGGTTACATCATCAGAGGAGAATTCCACGAACAACTCTAATTAACGAGTCTATTGTGGCCAACTCTAACCTAGGTGCAGTATTTGTCTCGAATCTATAAGCTATAATTATATCTTCTAATTTTAGCCAACAAATTGTCATTTCATTAATTCCTTGTCAATTTGACAGTATGTCAATTTTACGAGTAGGTCCGTTTAAATGGAAACATTTGCAGCATGGTTAATCAGGTTGCAACCGAAGGGTCGCAGGTTCGAACCCACCTCAAGTCACTGTGTCTGTGAGGAAGACAACGGGAAACCACATCGCTCATCTCGGGTGGTGGAAAGCCAATGGACCTGCCTTCGGACAGAGAACTCATCGTCATCATCATCATCACGCCTACATGTATACATACACAAAACCGCCGTCACCAGAAACAACAATAGCATCGAAAAGAACAGTAATAAGAAGACGAATTAATTCTCTTTGGCACTTCCTTTGTGCCCGGAATTGCATTGTCAACGAACCGACCAATACCAACGTCGATTACCACTTCTCTTTTCAGTTCTTTCCACTGACAAACATCTTTCAATCCAAAATCAACACGTTGAATTAACCATCGACGCTTTCCACACCCGTATTCTTTGACGATAATCATCAAGAAGATAACTGCGATGAAACAGCTCACAGTCGCAGTTCCCCGCGGGAAGAAGAAATCGCAAAGACGTCAACTAAATAATTGCCGAGTCGGGTTTTGCGAGAATCGAACGGCAAGACAATAGAATTATTCAGGATTGCGCTTAGAAACTCAATCAAGACTCCCCGCTTCGGAGTTAAGTCAGGGTATCCTTCCACCTCGGTCCGTCGTACGGACGGAATAATTAACCCTGGTTGCTTTGAAATCGCCAACGACCACTTCGGGCGACGTCTCATTAAGATGGAACGAAGAGAATCCTATCAGGCCTGTGTTGATTTCGAATTGGTGCGATATCGAGGAGGAGTCGTGTTAGAGAACGAGACTTTTTGTAGTAAGGGGTTGCAGAAGTTGGGCTGAGTTTCGAAAGTCCGCGGGGCCGGAAGTGAAGAATTGTGAACGAATTTCTGCCGAGCCGCCAGATGGGCAAAGAGAATCAAGCAGCGGATGGAATACAATAAAATACATTACGATACAATACAAAACTAGTATAACTTTGATTCAATACCCTCTTTACAAAGAGTTCAGAAGTTTACATTGAAGTCGGGCAACAATAACAGGGTCATAGGCAGACATTAAGAGGGTAAAGATAAGGAGCTTATGACACAATACAATACTACACAATACAATACAGTTTAATACAAGATGATACAATACAACTGTAATCTGGTAATTCTCTCACAACAAAAAGTTCAGAAGTGCACATTAAAACCGAGCAGACAGTAATTTAAAAGCCATAGGCAGACTGGAAGAGGTAGGCTTTCAGCTGACAGCAAAACACAGCATATAATTATCATAATGTGGTGTAATTGTTGACAATTTCTGACCGCCCACAAAAGCCACTTTATAGAGAGACCAGTTTATTCACCGGCGCTAGACCAAATCAAGTCCGCAACAGCCAGGACTCTCCGTTCGTTCCGGTGCCAGGCCAGAATTCGGGGAGGTCAAGCGGAGAGGGGGACGATCGGAGACGTAGGCCTACGATCAGAAGTCAACAAGAAGTGGAATAAAGATGACGAATTCGTTTCGGTCTCTTTGAAGACCGATCGACCTAAAGAGCTTTTGTCTCTCTTCCGTTTGATCTGTATTATCGGCCGACAAACAGAAGGACGGTCAGTAACGAATCCCTTGGAGCCTGAGACCCCACGACCTGGATGCGTCCTCTGGGCTCGCTCCCTAGGTGGTCATCAGGAGGTCTTGTAAGTGTTCTCAGTTAAAACGAGAAACCTGGAGGTCTTCTCAGTGACAGAGGCCGATTAAGGTATATCGATCTTACAGGGGCTCCCACACCTTCGGGTCACCAGCTTCAGGGAGGGCTCTAAAGTGAGGGGACCGAAGATGTGGGGGCCTCTGTTATGCCGAATACAAAGAGCAACTTTTTGTAAGGAGGGCATTGCCAAATTACACCTTTATTGCATTGTATTCTCTGGCTTAGTGTCATTATCATTACCAATACATAATGTACACCTCTGTATACACGTATACACAATAGCTTTTGAACATTTTGTAAGGGGTTGGCATTATTAAATGACGACTGTTAGTATTGAACCAAGTTTGTGGAAGGAGCCAATGTACGTACAATAGCCTGTCACTCTCATGGATCATGATAGGTGAGAGAGAGAGAGAGACAGACAGAGACAAACAGAGAGAGAGAGAGAGAGACAGAGACAGAGACAGAGAGACAGAGACAGAGACAGAGACAGAGAGACAGAGACAGAGACAGAGACAGAGAGACAGACAGAGAGACAGAGACAGAGACAGAGACAGACAGAGACAGACAGGTAGAGAGAGAGAGAGATGAACAATTGATAATTTCGATCTCGAAGAACAGGTGCGCGTGAGAAAGACAGCGCCAACTGTCCATAAAGAATGTCACAGCAATTTCATAGACTCAAGCGTGTGTCAGTCCATACATCTACCTGACTGATCGTCCGCCAGCTCGTATTTTTATATCTGCACGACAGTATTCTTGCCAGCCTACGAGCGTACTTACCAATCAGCCTAACTGCCAATCAATCTATCTGCCAGTCAATCTTCCTGCTAACCAATCAACCTGCTAATCAATCCACCTGCCAATCAATCCACCCGCCAATCAATCTACCTGCCAATCAATCTAACTGCCACTGAATCACCCTACCCTGTCTCTTTCCATCGGACGACCACTCACTATATCTTCAAGCAGATCATCCCTTGCACCATCCACTCCATCCATCTATCTGTCTGTCTCTCTGTCCAGGACCGGGGGGTTCTCCTCCCTTCCCACGGCAACCTTTCCGAGTAACAGAAAATGCCGACGGAACCACCCCCAGTCGAAGTTCAAACGCCTTGCAGCAAGATCGCCCGACGAACTAAATTTTCAATAAATCCCCAATAACGGGCGTCGCCGTCCGCGTTCCCGGCTGCACACGGAGCGCAGCCGCCGGCGACCACAGGAACGCGACGACTCGCCGCACGGTCCTCCGCCCAGCGCTCGGTCGTGCGTAATCGTTGGCGTTTCCAGCGACCGTTTTTGGGCTTGATGTATGACAACCAGCGGGCGCTAATATTCAGTGATCGATGACTCGCAGTCGGCTTATTGAACGTAAATTTAATAGAACGATCGTCGACGGAACCGCGGTCGAGCTCGCTGCCAGGCTCGGATTCGGGCGAGCGCCGGAGACAGGACCGTTGGTCACACGAGTTGAATTTATGGCTGATCGAGAGCAAATTGAGTCTATTAATCCATTTACTCGAAGTGGCTGCTGCGAACGGGCGACCACAGGAAACAAAACATACGAAAGGTTTATGGGTGAGGAGGTCGCGCCCCCTCCCGCCCAGGTTGGAACTGGGGTCGACGCGAATCAGGGACAGACGAAATCGGCTCCCACGAATTATGTGATTGGTTCGCGTATTTGTAGCATTTTTGTTGCTATCGTTATTATTGTTTTTATTATGATATCAAGAATCATAAGGGCCGCCCTCCTCCTTTGTCCAGGCTTTGGACTGGCTCTGTTGTTGTGCGAACAGTGCGGAGTTACGAAACGGGGTAATAACGGTATTGACAGAACTGTTCCATTTTTTTGGTTTGTTCTACGCCTATGCGTGGGCCGACCTCTGCAGTGACTCTTTCAGCTGCCAAATGTTTTAACATCATTCGTCTGTAATGACGCTCTACGCCACATATATAGGCCAGAGTAGAGATTGTCATTAAGTAGACATCTCGAAGGAGCGTTATATATAAATCTTCTATAATATTACATTACATTGGTGCCTCGAACTCGAACGGCTGCTGCCCAATTCCACCGAGCTTATGCGTTCGTTGATCCTTTACTTTAGAATTATAATCGCACAAGATGTGCAAATCCCTGCAAATGAAATTTAACCACTGGACATAAGTCAACCGGTGTTCCGCTGTTCGGGACTGATTTTAACGAACGCCTATTTGTAGCCACACCTGCCAGCCAGACAGCGTGTACAAGTGACGACCGTCGAAGACTGACGGACGGAAGAGAGGACGGGGGATGAATGGGAGACCGATTTATGCGGTAGAGTTACAGCGGATTAAGGTGTTAATGTGACGATGGTTCAGGATCAAAGCGTCTTGATGTCAGTCGAATGTCGTGGGTCAAGGAGCAACTACGGTAGAACGGCCACAGATAGACAAC
Source organism: Bimastos eiseni (assembly GCA_959347315.1). NCBI lineage: Eukaryota > Metazoa > Annelida > Clitellata > Crassiclitellata > Lumbricidae > Bimastos > Bimastos eiseni. The sequence continues at coordinate 2,788,854 of OY365822.1, forward strand.
AGGGATGACGACAACGGATGAGTGGGGACAACAGGTGATATGTCTAAAAGTTAAGTGGGAAGGAAATATCTATTATATACTGAAATTTTATATAGCCCTACTTCTTACATTGTTAGTTTAGAAATGCACGCATCACGCCTCGACGGCGCAACTGCAGTTGTAAAGCAGAGTAATTGTGTGAGAAGGACTTGCTCAAGGTTCCTACACAGTGACTGACGATGCGGACGAGGGTAGAACCAGAGCACTCTGTTACGGGCCGACCGCTCTAAATAATCGGTCACCGGGTTGAAGGTAGAAAGGAAGTAGGAAAGATGGAGGAATTACGAAGGTTGGAAGTATAATGTGGAAGGATGAATGGATTCAAGGATGGAAGGAAAGAACGAAGAGAAGGAAGGAAGGAAGGAAGAGAGAAAGAAAATGAAGGAAGGAATTAAGGATGGCTGGAGGAATAGAGGGAAGAAGGGATGGATTCAAGGAAGGAAGGAAGGAAGGAAGGAAGGAAAGAAGGAAGGAAGGAAGGAGGGAAGGAAGGAAGGCTGGATGGATGGAAGAAGGGAATGGAAGATTGCAGGAAGGTAGAAGAATTCGTGGATACTGGACGGACGTAAGGAAGTAAGACAGGACGGAAAGAGGACAAGAAGAAAAGATGGACGGGTTGCTGTTAGGGTCAGGATGGAGCTATGGTTAAGGCTGGGGTTAGTTCTCACTGGTCCAGGTTATTAACTCAGTGAGCATTCGGGTTGCAGCGCCGTTGTCTTTGCAACTCCACGGTTGTCCCGTTCGTTGCACATCCGTTGTCTTCCCAAACCGCTATCGTTCCGCCAAATCAACTTGCCCGTCGATAGGGGTCGCCCAGGTCGTGCTTCGGCGGAGTAATACACCAAAGACGCGGAGCAAAAAAACCCGGGCATTGATTCTCGTCTCATAAAACACTCTTAGCGGCGACCGGGTAGCTCGGTCTGCTTCGACTCGAACGTTCCACAGGGTCTCGTAGGAGCTGGAGAAAATTTGTGCAAACCTATCAATATTTCATCCGGGAAATCCTCCGCCGACCGACTCACCGCAAGACCGCAGCACGTTAAGTGTCGCCCTACGCGCGCATGCGCGGAATGCTTCAACGGTGACGACAGCTAAGAACACTAGAACAAACATTAATGCTACTACTACTATTGCTACTATGACAACTACTACTACAAATAATTCCAAGCTGACTACAACTGAGACTACTTCCCATACTACTGCTACTGCTACTTCCCCACTATACCTGCAATAGCAACTATCACTACTACTAATACTGCAACTGCTACTAATACTGCAACTGCTACTAATACTGCAACTGTTACTAATACTGCAACTGCTACTAATACTGCAACTGCTACTAATACTGCAACTGCTACTAATACTGCAACTGCTACTAATACTGCAACTGCTACTAATACTGCAACTGCTACTGATACTGCAACTGCTACTAATACTGCAACTACTACTAATACTGCAATTACTACTAATACTGCAACTGCTACTAATACTGCAACAGCAACTGCTACTGAGATCAGGACCGTACCGAGCTATAATTGTGCCCTTTGCCTAGCATCAATCTGGCGCCCCCACATTTTGAAAATAGTGCATTTTATAGAATAATAAGTTATTCCATCCTGAAATTTTCGCCCTTTCCACATTTGCGCCCTGGGCCCTAGCCCCGCTGGCCCCCCTCGGAACGGCTCTGACTGAGATAGAGAGTTATTGTATTGCATTAAGTTGTATCATATTGTAGTGACTGCACCTTACGATAGCACATTCATTGTCTTGTATTGTATTAGTGCTTGCAGTTGGCCAATGTAACAACTTGAAGAAGACACTACCGTGTCGTCGAAGACCTACCGATAACTCTTGTACAGTGGACCTACACCTAGCATCTCCCATCACCCGCTCGACCAGAAGAGGCCGAAGAGGGACCTAAGCATGCAGACGTGTCAAGGCACGAGCCGCCGGGGGACAGAAAGAGAGAGAGACAGAGAGACAGAGAGAGACAGAGAGAGAGAGACATAGAGAGAGAGAGAGAGACAGAGAGAGAGAGAGAGAGAGAGAGAGAGAGAGAGAGAGAGCCTCCGCCGCTGTCAGTGGCCCCCTTGCTCGAGCGTCCGAGGGGAGGCGACAGGCGATGGCTCGACGGCCGCCGACCGTGTCCTTGCTGGGCATCGCCTCAGCGGCAGACTGCAACCCGCGACGTGAATTAAAGAAGACGTATAATTACGTTAGATGTGAATAAGTCATCAGGCGAGTGCGTTGAGCCTCCTGTGAGGGAATTTAGCAGGGGTTGTTTTGGGCGGTTGTTCGTCGGACCCCCTGGGTCAAAGCCCGTGAAAACTCCCGTCAACGTACATCAGTTTCGTTTATGCAACGGTCAGGTTGGAGTAACACCGACGAAGTTTAACTGGACCGCTGAAGCCGAAATGACACCACTGATGCCTAAATGACACCGCTGAATCTAAAATGACACCGACACGTCGCCAGTAAAACTCGACTAACAAGCGACACGGTTTTAATGCATTAGATATTTACGAGTTGGAGGGTGCTGTCTCAGAGAGCAACTGTAGGTAATCAGTAAATGGGCAACTCAGGGAGTGACTCAGTGATTAACTCAGGGAGTGACTCAGTGATTAACTCAGGGAGTGACTCAGTGATTAACTCAGGGAGTGACTCAGTGATTAACTCAGGGAGTGACTCAGTGATTAACTCAGGGAGTGACTCAGTGATTAACTCAGGGAGTGACTCAGTGATTAACTCAGGGAGTGACTCAGTGATTAACTCAGGGAGTGACTCAGTGTTTTACTCAGGTGTTATCTTGGTGATTAACTCAGGGAGTGACTCAGTGATTAACTCAGGGAGTGACTCAGTGATTAACTCAGGGAGTGACTCAGTGTTTTACTCAGGTGTTATCTTGATCGATGGATTAGAGGTCTTTATATCAAGTCGGCGACTAACATTCATTGAGTCAGTAAATCGGTCTTTACTGAATGAATGAATGAATAAATGTCTATCTCTCTGTCTCTGTCCGTCTGTCTCTCTCTCTCTCTCTGTCTGTCTCTGTCTCTCCTACTCTGTCTCTGTCTGTCTGTCTCTATATATCTCTGTCTCTCTGTCTCTCTGTCTCTCTCTCTCTCTTCGATCTCACAACATCTAGTCTTGAATGTCTAAGAGGTTGGTTAATGGGTTTGATGTGAAAGTGCTCATGAATAGCATTAGCCCCCTTTTAAGCAAATGCGATGGTGTGTTTACGGCAGGGAACCAACTCACTCACTTACTCACTTATAGAAAGCCCGAGCCACGCATGCGCGAAGGCAACAACGACACACAGGCACACAGAGAGAGAGAGAGAGAAAGAGAGAGAGACAGATAGACAGAGACATAGACAGAGATAGAGAGACATAGACAGAGATAGAGAGACAGACAGAGACAGAGAGACAGACAGAGACAGAGAGACAGACAGAGACAGAGAGACAGACAGAGACAGAAACAGAAAGACAGACAGAAGCAGAGAGAAACAGAGAGAGAGACAGAGAGACAGACAGAGACAGAGAGAAAGAGAGAGAGACAGAGAGACAGACAGAGACAGAGAGAAAGAGAGAGAGACAGAGAGAGAGACAAACACACCCAAGCGGCGTACATACACTCATACATGATATGACGTGCCCAGGAAGAATGACGCGAAAGGAATGGCGACTACCACCACAGAGGGATTGCTAAATCAACAGATAGACAGACAAACAGACGGATGGAGAGACAGATAACAAGACAGACATATTAATAGACAGACAGACAGATAACAAGATTATATGGACAGACAGCTATTTAGATAGATAGACAGACAAGCAAACAGACACAGACAGATAGACACAGACACATATACAGACATTCCGACATATAAACACGCATGAGCAGACAGACAAATGAACACACAGACAGACAAACTGACAGATACACAGACAGCCACAGACAGACATGTAGACATATAAACAGACAGACCCAAAGCAGACAGACAGACAGACACATAGACAGACAGACAGACAGACAGACCGACAGACAGACAGCTAAAACAGAAGCCGACGACTAATTCTCAACACCTGTCACGACTTGCCCCCTATAGATGGCGTTGGTCCAGCCGAAGGTACCCGAGAGAAGCAAAGGATGGAAGGGGGTGATACCCGGTGAAGCAGCAGACCCTCCAAGGGCTGACAAATGTAATCAAGAGGCGACTTGAGAGGGGGGAGTCACTCGCGGATATTGGTCAACCGGTTTCGACCGGTTTTCGAAATTACATTAGTTGGAAGGGATGCATATAATTAAAGCTGTTGGGAACAGAAGGCGGCGTCGCCTTTGAAGACACGGAGAAGTGAACGGAACGCCGAAAACAATGGACAGCCACAGAGACAATTGCCATTTCTAATCTAATCTAATGCAATCCAGGACATTACAATCTAATTCAATTGATTCTAATTTAATCTAATCTTATCTTATGTTATCTAATTTATTCTAGTCTATACGATTCTATTTTATTCCATTTTAGTCTAGTGTACTATATTCTAATTTAATCTATTCTATTCTATTCCATTTTATTCTGTTTCATTTTATTCTATCCCATTTGATTCTATTCTATTTTCTTCTGTTCCATTTGATTCTATTCCATTTGATTCTGTTCCATCTTATTCTGTTTCATGTTATTCTATTCCATTTTATTCTATTCCATTTTATTCTGTTTCATTTTATTCTATTCCATTTTATTCTATTCCATTTTATTCTGTTTCATTTTATTCTATTCCATTTTATTCTATTCCATTTTATTCTATTCCATTTTATTCTATTCCATTTTATTCTGTTTCATTTTATTCTATTCCATTTTATTCTATTCCATTTTATTCTATTCCATTTTATTCTGTTTCATTTTATTCTATTCCATTTTATTCTATTCCATTTTATTTTATTCCATTTTATTCTATTCCATTTTATTCTAGTCTAGTTTAATCTAATCTAATCTTTTCCAATTTTATGCAACGCTGTATTATCTCTTTTTGACGCTCACTCCAGAGCAGGAGCGAAGTAGTGAAACAGAGTGACTTGATCAGTCAGTCAGTCAGTCAGTCGGTCAGTCGGTCAGTCAGTCAGTTAGTCAGTAGATGTCTTTCGCTGTCTGTCTGTTAATATGTCTGTTTCTCTATCAGCCTGTCAGTCAGTATTTCTGTCTCTTACTCTCGCTGTCTGTCTGTCTGTCTGTCTCTCTGTTTCTTTCTCTGCCTGCGTTTCCATTCATCTCCGTAAAACCCACCACCAATCAACTTAACGCCGTCCTATCTTCGGATGAGCGCCGTCAACTTTTATAGCGCATTTTGTTAGACCGTTCTACAAGCCGTTAACTGCGCCGCCCCAATTCACACCAGCGGAACCTTAGCACGATATGATTTTTCAAAAGCAATCAGTCTCTCACAAAGCCCCAACAACGTCTAAATAATTCATCACAATTCTACGGCAAATAGTCGTCGGGGCGACCATATAAGTCCGACAGCCGATTCAACCCGTCGTATCGCTCATAATTGCAACGTTCCGACCATTTACATCTATAGACGACGACGGTTTTGCTTTATGGATCTTGCGGGTTGTTCTGGGACCTTTACGCGACCGGGTGGGGTCGACGGGAAATCAGGGAGGTGCCCGGTCGTTGATCCGATTGTAAAGTAACCGTAGCACGTAATTCCGCGATTGCTGATTCACGCCGATTGGAATTTATCGGGAGACCCTCTCTCTCGTTCCCGCCGAGTCGACGGAGTCCGGACCGGAAGAGAATACAAATGGTTGTTTAGCGCTGACCCGGAATCCTATTGGCCGAGAGATTGATGCGTGGTGGTTCCTCGCCGAGCGAAGCCGGGCAGGGCGGGTCCTGGCCAGGCCGGGAGTGTAGGCGTTGGTCGTGGACGGCGGAGCAGTTATATGGGTCCCAAACCGGAACGTATGCCGCTGCGGGACCTGCGAGCAATCTCGTTGAGATCTACGATCGGCCGTTGAGGCTAATTTGCCAAACGACCTGTTAGTTGCATCTTGTGGGTATCAATCATCGCCTGCTTCTGGTCGGATTCGCGTCACTCGTGGCGGTGTGGTGACGCATTGGTTCCATAGAGAAAACGGTTCCTATGTCTTGTTCACGTGGTCCAGAACGCGGGAATCTCATTATCAATAACACCGCTATCGACGTCATTTACCAAACTCTGCTTGCACTCCAGGAGTGCCAGTACCAAGTCTGGATAAAGGAGGAGGACGACGCTAATGATCTTTGTTATCATATAGCGTCGTTAAAATGAAACTGGCACAACCACATCGCTTGCGATTCGTTTGTGATAGCAGTCAGAATGGAATCGAACGCGTAGCGACTTATTGGTTACACAATATTAAATCATGAGTGCTCAGGAATTTATTTTTCCAAATTAACACGTTTTTTTTCCAAACAGTTTTTAAATAATTAATTAATTACCTAATTATTCATTCATTAATTCATTAATTCATTCAATCGTTCACTCATTTATTAATTTAATTATATATTCATTCATTCATTCGTTCGTTCGTTCATTCAGATCACTTATGCATCTCTTCTTTTGGGATATATATAAGTCAGCATATGTATCAGTCCTGAGCCTGGATGAAGGAGGAGGTCGGCGCTAATAATCTTTATTATTGTGCAGCGTCGTTGAACTGAAGCTACTACAACTACATAGCTTGCCAGAGACTCGTTCTTGAAAGTAGTACAATTAGAATCGAAGAAGCTACGATGGATTAATAATAATCATGCAACATTTCTTTACTGCTTATAATTAATTTTTCCAAATAAATTACGGTTTCTCTCCGAACTTTCTTTACGTTCATTCATTCATTCACTATTTCATTCATTCATTCGTTTGTTCGCTCGTTCGTTCGTTTATTCGCTAATTCATTAATTCATTCGTTCATTAATTTATTCATTAGTTCGTTCGTTCATTCATTAATTCATTAATTTATTCATTCAGTCGTTTATTCATTCGT
>OY365822.1:2800918-2868418 GCA_959347315.1 Bimastos eiseni
AAGAGAGAGAGAGAGAGAGACAAAGAGGAGAGTGTTATGGAAATAAAAAGAGAGAAGAAAGCCTAGACATAGGCAAGAAGACTGTCTGTCTGTCTGTCTGTCTGCCTACCTGTATGTCTGTCTGACTGTCTGAGTGTCTGCCTACCTGTCTGTCTCTTTTCTCTCTCCCTCTTTGTCAGTAATTGCGTCCAGCGCGGAGTAGAACGAGCGTTTCTGTAATGAGGATTCATTATTCGCGGATACGACAGACAGACAGACAGAGAGACGGACAGCTGGACAGACAGGGAGACATACACACACAGTGACACTACGGGTGAGAGGTTCGCCTGGCCCGGTGGCCCGCCCAGGCGATGGACAGGGAGGGGTTGGGCCTAGATGGGAGTGGAGGGAGAACAGGGGTCGTTTCTTCTCGTTATCTGTGTTAGGACTGTTTGCACTTTCTTCACCCGCGAAGTCTTACGTTTAATAAAACATACAGGGCGTACATTTCGATACAAACATCGCTTAATGTTACAGCAGCGACGTATGTGTCTGTGTCTGTGTCTGTGTCTGTGTCTCTGTCTCTTCCTCTGGTTATGACTGCGTCTCTGGCTCTGTACGTGTTTGAGTCTCTGTCTCTGTCAGACGGAGACAGAGACGTAGTCTGTCTATGTCTCTACCTCTCTGTCTCTGGCTCTGTCTCGGTCTCTACCTCTCTGTCTCTGGCTCTGTCTCTGTCATTTTCTCTGCATCTCACTCTCTCCGTCTCCCTCCATCCCTCTGCCTCTCTCGCTGTCTGTCTGTTGCTCTCTTACGCACTCAAGCTATCTCCTTCTCACCTTTCGAAGCTACATTGAACATCACGCGACGCATCTTACTGGTATCCCAAGCCCTCGCTCTGTTAAAAGCTACCACGGCATCTTCCTCCCTTACGGCTCCACCATCCACCCTCCCTCAGCTTCCTTACCACCCACTTCCTGCCTCCCTCAATCTCCCTTTCGCGTCTTTCATGCCCCTTTGGGACGCGAGAACAATACGTCGTCTGCCACTAAAAACCCGTCTTATTGTGCTAATAAACCCCCTTTCGCCGACCCCTTTTACCTCGCCCGCCGAGACAGAGGAAAGTAAGGGGCGACCCGTTCGTCCGCACCCTACCCCGTCACCTCGTCTCGACCCGCGTTCGAAGTCCGGTCCTCGGGGAATCTCCCTGGAGTTGGGATCGCTGTGCACGGTCTCTCAGGCGAACTCAAGAAATTGGGTTTATGTCTGCGTTGGAGAATTCTGTGATTGCTCCAGCCTTTGGTTCTAATGAGGTCAGGTCAGAGGGAGAGACAAAGAGAGAGAGAGAGAGAGACAGAGAGAGAGAGAGAGAAAGAGAGACAGAGAGAGAGACAGACAGACAGAAAGATAGAGGGAGACAGAGACACAGAGAAAGAGAGAGACAGAAAGAGAGAGACAGAAAGAGAGAGACAGACAGAGAGAGACAGAGAGACAGCAAGAGAGAGACAGAAAGAGAGAGACAGAAAGAAAGAGAGAGAGAGAGAGAGAGAGAGCGAGAGAGAGAGAGAGAGAGAGAGAGAGAGAGAAAGAGACAGAGAGAGAAAGCTACAGGCAAAGCAACACAGGCAGAGGAACAGGAGGGCAGAGAATGTGGTAGACATAGGTTAGAGAGAACGAAATAGAATTGATGGCAGAGAACGAATCGGTTGATGTGCTCAGAATTCCCCCGTCCCTCAATTCACCATTTCCTCCGTCCATCTTTTCCACACCTTCCTACTTCTTCATCCATTCACCATTTCCTCTTCTTCTCTTCTCCATCTGTTTCTGACCGCCTTCCGTTGTCATTTCGAGCTGTTGTTATGGACGTAATTGGCATCGGGCGTCAATCCAGAGACTCATTATCTGTCCTGTTTTGACCCGTTTTGCAAACAGGACCTGACGATCCATGGCCGCTGTTGGGTCAACATGCCGTTGACACCACGACTCATAAGGTAGACTTATAAAGCTGCCCGTTCTGTCGCAATCTCTTTGTCTGTCTTTGTCTCTCTATATCTGTCTGTCTGTCTGTCTGTCTGTCTCTCTTTCTGTCTCTATGCCTGTCTGTGTCTCTGTTTCTCCTTCTCGGCATCTCTCTCTCTTTCTCTCTCTCTCTCTCTCTCTCTCTCTCTCTCTCTCTCTCTCTCTATCTCTCTCTCTCTCTCTCTCTCTCGCTCTCTCTCTCTATCTCTCTCTCTCTCTCTCTCTCTCTCTGCCAATTTATCTGGTTCTGTATCTGTCGCAATCTCTCTGTCTCTGTCTGTCTGTCAGCTTATCTGTACGCCTATTTTCACTATTCGCTTCATCATCGTCATCTTCTTCTTGTGCTTCTTGTTCTTGTTCTTCTTGTTCTTCTTCTTCTTCTCCTTATTTCTCGCATTCCCTTGCTTCCTCCTTTCTTCATTTCCTTCATTCTTTCGTCCACTCCCACATTTCTTCCTTCTTATAATCAATCCTTCCTACAATCCAAAATTTCTCCCATAACATTCTCCTTCAAAATCCTTACTCTTTACTTCCATCGTACCTCCCATCTCTTATCAGCCTGCCTGCCTCCCTCTCTGTCCTTCTCCATCCCATCATTGGTACAGATGCTGGTGGCGATGCGGAAAGAGCGTCCCCGGTGATGCCATAAAAAGCGGAGAGAATACACAACGCCTTTCTCTTCAAATTAACTCCGAGCCTCGTTCGCCTGTTGCTCCTTCACCGATCTCAGCATCCCTGATGCGGACGCTGACGAGGTGCCGCTGACATCCTACCATTATGCCTTGATGACGAATGATGAGGCAGAATCTACAACACCATCACCACAACAACACAACCACTACCATCACCCCAATATTTATGATATATTGGGGGATATAAGATGCACCGCCCCCACCTGAAATTTCCGATGAATTGCCCTATTTTGTCCCCTTAAGTTCCAGCCCCAGCGAACACCGCAACCACAGCCACCTCCATCTCAACCTCCACATCCCCAACCATCTTCATCTCGATCACCATTTCCACCTTCCCAGCCACCTCCATCTCAGCCACCATTTCCACATCCAAACCACTGTCATCTCAAATACTATCTCCACCTGCCCAACCACCTCCATCTCAACCCCCACATCCCCAAACACTTCCATCTCAGCCACCATTTCCACCTCCAAACCACCTTCATCTCAAGTACCATCTCCACCTCCAAACCACCTTCATCTCAAGTACCATCTCCACCTCCAAACCACCTTCATCTCAAGTACCATCTCCACCTCCAAACCACCTTCATCTCAAGTACCATCTCCACCTCCAAACCACCTTCATCTCAAGTACCATCTCCACCTCCAAACCACCTTCATCTCAAGTACCATCTCCACCTCCAAACCACCTTCATCTCAAGTACCATCTCCACCTCCCCAACCACCTCCATCTCAACCACCATTCCCACATCCCAACGGTCCAACCACCTTCATCTCTAATACCACCTCCACCAGTGGCAACAGATGCGTTGCCAGTCCTGACCATCGTCTTCGTCTTCAAGACGATTGACGACCGCGTCGCCTGCGTCGGCCGCGTTGTCCCACCCGGTCCGAGCATGGGACCACTGCTCCTGCTCGGTGGTCGGTCGGTGGGTCCGCCCAGCGAGGGACCCCTACCCTGCCCTGGTCCGGTTCGGTCTGACCCGGTCCGGCTCGGCGAATCGATAAGACGGCGCTTAATCAAACCGGTCAGGGAGCAGTGCCGCCTACCGTTGCAGTGCCTTCCCCCGATGCAACCCTGCCATTGATCCGGCGATAATCCGTTTGACGGTATAGCAGCGGCAGCGGGTTGTGGCGCCCTCTTACGATTGGTTTCGATCGGGCGCCGAAAGACGACGCAATAAACAGAACGCCGACGAAACATCTGTTGGTATCGGCCGTTGGCGGCCGACCGGGCCAACCGTACGGCGGGTCGGGCGCGCGGTGGACCTAGTGCGAAATCGGTTCCTGGGGATAGAAATGGTTCGGATATGTGCTGTAAGAGGTTGTATGGGACTGTGGTCTACTGTTCGAAGAGTTGGGTTGTGAGACGAGAAATCCGGGGTTTGAATCCTTGTATGGGGAGATATTTGATGAGAGATTTCTGTTCAGACTGCCCCTGCCGACTCGGTTTCGATGGGTATGCTGGAGGTGTGAAGATGAAACGGCGAGGAAGTGTACTGGTCATACATATGCAGAGGTTAAGAATCTGAAGTTGTTGGCACTTCATAACCATCATTACCTGAGGGATTTCCTTTTCAATGCACCTGGAAGTTTGATTTGTTTCAGAAATGCTTTGCAGTTCATTCGCTGCTACAGAGTAGATACAGTGCAATACAAAAACATTATGTAAAGCAACGTAATGCAGTTGAAATTCAATTAGTTAATCAATTAATCAATCCATTTTCGCTTTATTCAGAGAGGAGTCTACCTGAAAATACATCAGCTCAGTTTAAGATATTGATTGATAGATATATTGATTGATTGATTTATTTATGAATTTGATTATTTTTGGATTACGGTGCCAACAATTCAGAAATCAAAAGCCTGTCAACTCTAAGATATTGTGGAAATACACTGGTTATCTGACTCCGAGCATTTACTCAGATCGAAGACAGTTTTCTAAAGCAATCTAGATGTAGCTTTCCACCGTCGCTGCTGTCAAAATCGTCGTAGAAGTTCAGAATGGCACACACTGAAGTTAGATTTTCAAGATTTGAACTTATTCGTCAAAGTGACAGTTTGTCCTATTTGCAGTCAAAGAGGTACACACTACCGTCTTGACACTGTTTGGGCGTGAATTCTGTCCACCGTCTGAAATGTTGTTTTGATGTTTAAATCTTACATTCAGGGCTACCGAGCAATCAACTGTGAAGTAGGATTGAATGCCGTTTTTGAAGTACCAATCAATTTGTCCTTTTCAACTGCATTTCAATTTGGAGCGCCTCTGAGTAAATGTCTTCAAATCTTCAAGCGGCTTTATGTCAAGTCTCTTTGATTGATTGGTTGATTGATAGATTTATGCCTGACTGAGTGGCTGACTGAATGACTGACCGATTGAATGAGTGACTGACTCACCGACCGATCGACCGACCCACTGACTACTGATTGTGGACAGAGTCGAAAAAAATTCTCAGAAACCATTCAATACCGAAATTAATTGAATCGTTATTAGTTTAATTAATCGATTCTACACCTGCGAATAATTGGTATTCTGAATTAACGAAACTACGAATTATTGAATCAACTTACGTTTTGCTTCGAGTAGGAATCTTTTTCGCCTTGGAACCGATATGGCAACACACCGTCTTCCCTTGCGGTCACCTTCTCCTCTACTTAGCCAGGCAGCGCCCGCGACGATCCGGTCAACTGGAGGAGAAGGAGGAGGGAGGGTGCTGGAGCCACGCAAGATACTCGTGAGGCAGCAGAAGGTAGTGCCTGGGCTGCTGCAGCCGCTGAAGCGAGAGAGAGAGAGACAGAGAGAGACAGACAGACAGACAGACAGAGAGAGAGAGACAGAGCGTGAGATGGTGAAAGAAGAGGCAGTCGCCGTCGCTCATAAGCGCATCGCAGTTCGCGGCGTCTTTAGAAAAGCCGTCGAAAGCGTCGAGTCGACAACCATTGACCGCAGATAAGAGGACTGACAACCGTAATTTACTGCAGGCGTGAGAACTTCTTCTACCCTCTCGTTCGTTGGTTCTGGCCTAGGAACTCCCTGCCTAGGTGCATCGCCGACTCCACGCTCGGCTGCCCATCTTTTGCGAAGCGCCCGAAGTTACACTAGCACAAAGAGCGTCAGGAGAGTGCGAGAAAGGTTTTCGGTGACGGACCGATTCAAAGCGCTGTGAGAACGATACCGGCGCTCGTGAAGTAGTTCGAAGTCGCTTTAGAGTATCTGTTAAGTACGCTTAAAGTTCCTTTGAAGTATTTGTTACGCAGGTTTGAAGCTCTTTTGAAGTATCTGTGCGGTACGTTTGAAGTCATTTTTAAGTAGCCGACAAGTACGTTTGAAGTGCTTTTGAAGTAGCCGGCAAGTACGTTTGAAGTCATTTTGAGGCACCCGCTACCGCAAGTTTGAAGTTCTTTTGAAGTGCCATCGCGACGCATCTTTTAAGCCGTCTGATTTACCAGTGACGTACTCTGGACGTCACTCTGACGTAACCCTGAAGTGGTGTTATCTCTGACGTATCTCTCATACGTGTTGCTGGCCTAGACCGGTGACAATCGAAGACATCACGACGGAGCGAATCTATTCGAACCCCTCTCTTCAGTCGCTGCCTCCGACATCACCCTTCGTCATGCAGGTAATGGTAGAAGAGGGAAATAGAGTAATGAATTAGCAGAGGTAATGTATTGTAATGTTATCGTAATGTCAAAATTTCAACAGCGCCCACAAAAGCTACATCGATGGAACCAGCTTATTCACAGGCGAGTAATCGAAACAAAATCAAGGATTTACATATGTCCGCTCGAAACAGCAGCGCTTTCAACGGGCGTCTCTGTTTGAACAGAAAAGTGATAAAAGCGTCTCCGAAAACTGGCAAGGTGGGCCATAGCATAGAGTCATCCAGGCAAAGCAAGAGGAAGCTAGTACACTAATGGTGAACACACTGGGGCGCAGAGCTGAGAAACCGAGTTTGATACCCGTATACCCCTGTTGACTAGTCATTCTTTCGCTAAGACGGCGGCGTTGATCGTAGAGCAGAGGTGACCCGCTGACGGAATATTTCTGGCCCGCGTAGCGTTGTCTAAAGAAACACAATTATTGAGAATAGAAGGTTTAATTTGTCATATTTAGGGATTTGTGAGTTTTCTGTTACGCTTGTAATTGATAATGCATATCAGAATCATTTTTTTCAGTCTAATTCAACTGTTGGTATGGCCCCCTCTGAGATTCCTACAAAATTTTCCTCATGCGCTTTTGGCACTCTGGCCCACCCCTTGCTGGAAAATATTGCTACTGGTCCTAGCATACGATTGTTGACACCCTTACCGTAGAGTAATGGATGACATGCAAGGGCGCAGAGCTAAGGAACCGAGTTTGATACCCGTGTACGTCGTAAGGTTGACCAGTCCTTCTTTCGCTTGGCGGCGGCGCTGCATAAGCATGAAATGCATAACGTAACAGACGCCTTGCATGCCTGTCAACAGTTAAGTTCGACTCCTCTGATAACTTGTCATCATTCGTTCGTACCATGTTTGTACTCACCCCACTTATTGACCCTTCCACCTGGACCACACATCCCTTAGAGATATAGACCAGTGAGTGAAGAGCCTTTGTTTTACAAGATGCATAAGACCTCCTTCTAGAAGTGATTGGTACAGCGCGGGCGAGCGGCGCTATACAAATCTAGGGATTTACGGATACAATACGTAATTTTTTGTTGTAATGAGGATAACCTTCCTATGGATGCGTCTATCTTTCTCTCTGCATCTTTGTTCGGATGCGTTTGTCTTACTCTCTGTACCTTCCTTTGGATGTGTCTGTCCGTCTGCCTGTACCTTCCTATGGATACGTCTATTCGCAGTTCTGTTTCTGTAGTTGATACAGAGGGCAATTGATGTTTGGAGTCCCGCTGTATTTGCTTATGACAAATACAACTGTTCCAGTGCCAGATGATGACGATGACGACGATGAAGAGGGAGAAGATAATGAGGAGGAGGAGGAGGAGAAGGAGGAGGAGGAGGAGTTGGGGATAAAAATGAGGAATAAGATGAGGAGAGAGAGAGGAGGAGATCGAAGAACAGGGGGAGGAGGAGGAGGAGGAGGCAGAAGAGGAGACATGTGGAGGGGAGGAGGAAACGAATAAGACTTAGGAGGTGAAGAAGGCGCAAGACACAGAGAAGGAGTGATCAAAATATAGCTTAGCGCTGAGAGCTCATCTTGGTTGATAGCTATAGAGGCGCTATATAAATGGCCAAGTGCATCAATATCTACTAGACAGACAGACAGACACACAGACAGACAGACAGACAGACAGACGAGGAGGTATTTCGAAAGCGAGAGGGACTTCGATGATAGACAGAACAGATGATCAACAGGTCGTCGCTCCGTCGGTGTTTGGTGGCTAATGACTGAGCATCCGTTTGTGTGTACCTGCGGCTTTTATATATCTTCCATACGTTGGTGTGTATATGTCTGTGCCTATGTTTAGTTGTTTATGTGTATGTTACTCGTCCTCTTCTTCTTCCTCCTCCTCCTCCTCCTCTTCCTCTTCCTCCTCCCCTTCTTCCTCTTCTATTTCCACTTCCTCTTCCTTCTCCTCCTCCTTCTCCTCCTCTTCCTCTTCCACTTCCTCCTCCTCCTCCTCCTCGTCTTTCTCCTCCTCATCTTCCTACTTCATCCTCCCCTTCTTCTTCCAATCCTCTTCTTCCTCCATCACGATGAGGCGATAGATGAAGCGGAGGGCAGTGTTGACGGGGGCAACCGACTCCTTCCTCTCGCAACAGAGGCATCTCAAGACAAACATATATTCGCTCGGTCTTCCAAGGCACACATCGTCGCCGCACTCTGTCCGTCTGTCTGTCGCTATGTATCTCTCTTTCTGTGTCTCCTTTTCTCTTTCTGTCTGTCTCTGTGTCTTTTTGTCTATGTATAGCCGTATCTCTCTGTCAAGCGATGAATGAATGAATGAACGAATGAATGAATGAACGAACGAATTAACGAGAGAATTGACTAATGAATGAAGGTTGAACTAAAGATTTAACAAACGAACGAATTAACGAATTAATGCATGAACTAATGAACCAACGAACGAACCAGCTGAATGAACGGATGCATCTCGTTGTTCGCTGTCCTCTTGTTTAAACCGTCCCTAAACCAATCATGGGGGGGGGGGGGGGGGTGACGCCTCCACCGTCAATAATTAAACAGCCGTGTTGCTCCTCCACTGTATTGACTTGTATTGACTCAACGCACCGACAGGGTTAGCCACCCTGCGCATGCGCTCTGCCCCTCGCCTGCCTCATCAACCGATGAGTTGGATGCAAATGCAATTGACCAACATATTGCCATAAACATTGCCTGGCTATCTAATGAACCCCACCGTGAACAACAGTCCTTACGAGAAGTACCCTTCAGGGTCGGCCAACGCCTCTCTTGGCCTTTGCGGCTGGACACGGTCCTCGTAAGGGAAGGACCCTGAGACCGTCCGGGTGGTTCGATGGACCCGACGCTGAGCGTAGTGCCACTCCAAAGTCATGCGAAAGAGGAGGGCGACAATAATAATGACCTTTATAATGACGCTTAGGATTGACCCTAGCAGACACATTCTTTGATCTTCGCCTCTGCCTCTGTCAGTATGGTTTAAATAAATTAGTTGGGAATTGAGAACTCGCTTTGTCTATTCTTGTGCCCAAGGATTCTGCCCAATCTTACCGGAGGTCACCTCACATTACCTTTATTGATCCCAATGAATCAATGAATTATGCAATCAATCGATCAATCAATCAATCGGTCGGTCGGTCGGTCAGTCAGTCAGTCGGTCAATCAATCAATCAATCAATCAATCAATCCAAAGGATTCCCATGCACAGTTGAAATGTGTGACCATACGGACCCCAGTAGTACCTCATTCATTTCCTCTAATGTTCCCCATTGTAACTTCTTCCACAGATCACCTGTAACGGCAGCGAAGGTCGTCCGAAGATGGACCCTCACACCCCCCAACAGAACGGAACCGTGTGCAACAACAACCAAGTCGCCAAGAACAACAACAGCTCGACAACAACCAACAACAACGCCAACAACAACACTTCCGCCAACAGCAACAACGCCGCCAACACAAACACCAGCGCCCCCGGCAACTCGACCTCGGCACTCGTGATCTGTTCTGGGAGCCAGACCCAGCTGGAGAGTGACGACGAAAGCAAGACGAATCTGATCGTGAACTATCTTCCGCAGAATATGTCCCAGGACGACATACGGTCGCTATTTTCTTCCATTGGGGACATTGAAAGCTGCAAGTTGATCAGGGATAAGACTAATGGTATGTATTAAAAGGGACTACCGCATAGGGGTGTCTTGGAATGCATCTATATATGCATGCATATCACACGTGGATCTGATTAGAATTGGTGAGTTTAGATCAGTTTGGAGAGTTTAGAATAAAGTATAATGAGTTTAGAAAATAATAGGGGAGTTTTGAATAGAATTGGTGAGTTTAGAGTAGAGTAGCTTAGTTTGAAACAGATTAGGTGAGTTTAGATGAGAGTAATTGAGCTCAGACAAGAATAGGCGAGTCTGGATAAGAATAGGTGACTTTAGAACAGAATAGGTGAGTTAAGAACGTTATCATAGATGAATTTATACTATAATATGTTAGTTCAGATCATTTTTTTGAGGGTTCTAATGTCTAATATAATAGGAAAGATTCTAATAGAATACGTGAGATAAGATTAGAATACGTAAGATTCTAATAGAATAGGTAAGATTCTAATAGAATAGGTGAGATTAGAATAGGTAAGATTCTAATAGAATAGATGAAATGAGATTAGAATAGGTAAGATTCTAATAGAATAGGTGAGATGAGATTAGAATAGGTAAGATTCTAATAGAATAGGTGAGATGAGATGAGATGAGAATAGGTAAGATTCTAATAGAATAGGTGAGATTAGAATAGGTAAGATTCTAATAGAATAGATGAGATGAGATTAGAATCGGTAAGATTCTAATAGAATAGGTAAGATTCTAATAGAATAGGTGAGATGAGATTAGAATAGGTAAGATTCTAATAGAATAGGTAAGATTCTAATAGAATAGGTGAGATGAGATTAGAATAGGTAAGATTCTAATAGAATTAGTAAGATTCTAACAGAATAGGTGATATGAGATTAGAACAGATAATAGGTTCAGTGTCATCCTATTGCGTTGGTTTTAGGTCAGAGCCTTGGATACGGTTTCGTCAACTACAAGAACCCAGACAACGCTCGTAAAGCCATCGACTCCTTGAATGGACTTCGTCTACAAAACAAAACCATCAAGGTACGTTACAAAAAAGTGTAGCCGTAATAGCAATGGCCGATTTATATGACGCCACTTGCAGAGCAATTGTTATTGTAATTTCAAATGCAATTGTAACTGTAATAATAATTGTAATCTTAGTCGTAATCGTAATTGTAATAGTGATCGTAATCTTAGTCGTAGTCGAAATCTTAGTCGTAATCGTTAAGCTTATTGTAATCGTATTCGTAATTGTGAGTAGTTATTTTTAAAGCGCCGCTCAAAATCAACCCACGGCAGATGTGCAAAGAGAAGCCCGTTGGAGTATGGAAGACGCCCTGGGTACAGAGAGCTGGAAGGTATGTCAGGGGCTCAGGGCAGAGCGAACAAAACAGACTGAATAATATCCGAGGGACACATATGCAGTTACCAGGAGTGCTGATAATTTTGTGTAAGGGACATTCGACGGATTCTTCTGGTATGGATATATTTTGGTGCCAACGCAGTGAGTGGATCAATCCACCCAACTAGGTTTCGTTTCTTGAATTCAGAACATATGAAGACGAGAGACGTTCCCTGAGCCATTTTAACGTCTTTGGGTGTGTCTGTCTGTCGGTCTATCTGTCTGTCTGTCTATCTGTCTGTCTGTCTGTCTGTCTATCTGTCTGTTGGTTCGTTTGGTTTTAGTTATTTGACCGTATCGATAGGCCTACTCATCCGCATTGTCTTTCTCTTTGCCCCTTTGTTTTGCTGTCGGTATGTCTGGTTGTGCGACTGCCTGTCTGTCTGGCTCTCTGTGTGTCTGCTTGGCTGTCCGTCTTTCTGCCTGGTCGTGAATCTCTCTGACTGTTGCTTTTGAATATACATACTCTGGGGAAATGGCAGTTGAGAAAATCCGATTTCGAGAGTGAATGAACCGCTTTTCCCAGCGCAGAGACTTCACGTGGTGCTTCGGAAATTCAGAGTTTACGATTAGTATTACGAGATGAAGTTGGTGGAAGAGTCGTGTCTCGGATCCCATTGCGTGAAAGAGAGGAAAGGTAGAACGGAGGAGGTGGTGGAAAGAGGATAGAAGTGGAACTGGATAGATGGAAGGAGGAATTGGTGGGATCGAAGTGTGGATAATGGTGCTGGAAGAGGAGGAAGAGAAGGAGCAGAAAGTGGAATGTAGCAGAACGAGAAGTGCGAGGACGAAGAGGAGGAAGAGGAGAAATCAAATTGCAGGTGGAAACAGGACAGATAAGGACATAATAGAACAGATAGAACGGTTCAGGATAGAATAAAGCGTAACATAATTACACATGACATATCAAAATAGATGCGAATAGAATAGACTAGAACACAATAGAACACAGTCGAGCGGAACAGAGCGGAACAGAGAGAAAGTGGAAGAGAAAGAGCAAGCGTCAGTCTATATATATACATATCAATATCTGTACCTGTATGTATGTTTTTCTGTATGTATTCATGTTCGCATGTTATATGCATGTATGTTTGCGTCCGTAGTGTTGTCTGTTTCTGTACGTCTGCCTGTGTATGACTAGGTGTCCTATGCCCGTCCTAGCAGCGAGAGCATAAAAGATGCGAACGTCTACATCTGTGGACTTCCTCGAACGCTGACTCAACAGGAACTCGAGCAGATCTTCTCTTCATGCGGGAAAATCATCAGCGCTAGAATCATCTACGACAACCAGACAGGTCAATTTCATTCAATTCAATTCAAATCAAATCAATTAAATTCCATTCCATTCAATTCAATTCTATTCCATTCAATTCAATTCAAATCAGATCAATTCAATTCAATTCCATTCAATTGAATTCCATTCAATTCAATTTCATTCAATTCAATTCTTCTTCTTCTTCTTCTTTTGGTTCTCTGCCTTCAGGCAGGTTCATATGTCCAATGATGCCACTCCTCCCTGTGTTGAGCCTCTTCTTTCATTTTTCCGTATCCACCTTTCTCCATCATCCAGTCTCCATAATCAGACAAACATCTCCATCACCCAGCCTCTTCATTCAATTCCATTCCATTCAATTCAATTCAACTCCATTCAGTATTCGTTTAATTATGACATAATCAGGCTGACAACCAGCAGCTTAATTTACAGAGTTAACTTTAATAATAGAATCTGTGCGCCAGACTCAGATAATTAAAGTTCATCTATAGTTCTATAGTTCTCTTTAGTTCAAAACATATCTTCACAGAGGAGGCGAGGCATGAAGTCGCGGTCCTCCTTGCGTGGTAAGGTAATTTTGTGGGCCAGTGGCCGCAAGTTGTACTTGCTAGAACGAGGTGCAGGCGAGTGTTTCCTCAGTACGTGACAGAGGTAATTTAAAATGGCCCTAAACAATCGCCCATTTGCTTTGAATTAATGTGACAAAGTTTGACCTTTTGAGGTGATAACAGGATTATCCTCGTTAAAATCATGTTGACATGAGCCAAATGAAGCTATAAAAGCGTGCGAATTTCTGCGAATTTATTAGAAAAAAACGATCGCGTACTTACAATCAGGAGTCAACTATAGATCATAATCGATTAAACCATTATCAACTTTAACTACATCATAATCAACTAGATCACAATCATATAGATCATAACCAACAACATCATTGTCCACTAGACCATAGTCAATTTAATCATAATCATAATGACCTAGATCATAATCAAATAGATCATAATAAACTGAATCATATTCACCCAGATCACACCTTAGATCCCAGTCTCTCTATTTCCACCATGCAATGAACGCCGAAGCACCATTCCCGCTTTTATGACTCTGAAATTGAGTTGAGGTTAACACAGTGTTGTTCATCAAGGGCATCCAACGACCACCTGTATACGATAAAGTCCAAAGTACTACTATGTCTTCTTTGATTAAAATATCCAGCGCTGTTTATCCTCGTCTTATCCGTCCAAATCCGCCCTCAGCCATCAATCTCACAGAACCATCCTAACGTCTCTACCGTATTCTGTCGTGTTTCGCCTCTGCTCCTCATACTTACATGTAGATATTGTCTCGCAAATTGATGTCCGTATGTTATAGTGTATGGAATTCTTGAATCCATCCGCGTTTAGTGTCTCAAAGATTAAATCTGAATATATGCACAAAACAGGATAAAATATGACTGATTAGAGCAAAATGGATCAGATGGAACAGATCAAAATAGAATAAAACGTTGCATAATAGAAGATAACGGATCATAATAGATGAGAAAGGCTAGAACAAAATATATAAATAGTACCACAATAGAACACAGACGAATAGGACCTGATGGAACAGAATAGGACCCAATCACACACAATGAATCAAAACGTAACAGACGACTCTAATAGAACCAAAAAAATATGGAACAAAACAAGCAAAATATAAATTTTCCTAACTTGATTTCGTCCGGCATTGTGCAATAATTTTTAATCACTCGTCCATACTGTATTTTTAATCATACCGCGGTCTGTCAGTTTGAAATTAAACTGGAATTTATTATTATTATTATTATTATTATTTATTAATGTTATTAATCATTATTATTATTGGCATTGTCAATTATTAACAGTTATAATTATTATTACTATTAAAAATAATTATTAACAGTATTTTTAATAATAATAATAATTATTATTATTAATATCATCAGTAGTATTATCATTACTAATACTACTACAGCTATTATTATTATTATTATTGTTACTGTTATTATTATTATTAATGTTGCTGTTAATGTTATTATCATCATCATCATTATCATTGCATTGTCATCATTATTATTTTCATTTCAATATGATTGTCATTATCATTATCGTTATTATTCGTACTTATTTAGGTCTGTCGAAGGGTGTTGGCTTCGTACGTTTCGATCAACGTCATGAGGCGGAACGAGCCATCAAACAGCTGAACGGAGTCGTTCCTGACGGAACAGCAGCGGAACCAATCACCGTCAAGTTCGCCAACTCACCGAGTTCCAACAAGAATTACGTCATTCCCATAACGACGGCGTCCATGGCGGCTTATCTGTCACCCACTAGACGTATGATGAACGCGGTACATCACCCAGGCAACAGGTTCAGGTTGGAACTACGCTCCATACATTTATACATAACTAGGAAATGTAATAAACTGGGATGTATTACAATACGTTACTTTGAAATACAACATCGGTTTTCAACCTTCTTATTCCTCCGACCCCCTCATAATATATCCAAAGCGGTGGTTATATCCCGACTATAAGATTGATTTTAAATAATTTTAAAAAACGTTGCTGCCTTAATCGCAAATCACAGTACAAAAAATAAGTTAAGATTTACTTGAATCTCTACAGATTGAATACTATACATAAGTAACTAGGCCTACGCTGACAACTGTTTTATTTACAAATTCGCGAATGCTCGAGCTGACCCTTGGCAAATCTGTGAGTGGCGGATAATAAGGTACAACACAATGCGATCTAATAAGATTATGAACTGATAATTGATTATTGTATCACTCCGCGCAGGTTATGACGTATGCACTCGTAGGCCTAATTATATTTAAAAATCGTCTTTGAACACCTTATAGCTAGTTATGAATCGTCTTTCCGTGTTTCAGCTTCATACTATACAGCTGCTGTGGTTACTAATCTTATTAGGGCCCAGCCACATATTACGTAAGCAAAACAAATCGGATTTTCGTATCCCCTCCCTCTGTTGCACCGCGCATATTTCGTGGACTCCCTCTTCATGCGTACGTAAATCTGAGCTCTAGATTTTAATTATACTTGTATAACTCATTTCTGTGATCATATCTAATCTAACGCAATTTAATTATAATCCAGTCATAACGGGTTTCAATGTGTCGTTAAGGTTCTCCTCCCTGGACGGCTCGCTGGCGTTCCCCGGCAGCCTGATCGGCGGAGGTAGCAGCGGCGGCAACAGCGGCAGCCTCCAGGGTTGCAACGGGTCCGGCTGGTGTCTCTTCGTCTACAACCTGGCCCCTGAGACGGAGGAGAACGTCCTTTGGCAGCTGTTTGGTCCGTTCGGAGCAGTGCAGAACGTCAAGGTGATGCGTGACTTCACTACGCAGAAGTGCAAGGGATTTGGATTCGTCACTATGACCAACTACGATGACGCCCTGGTCGCCATCGCTGCCCTCAACGGGTACCAATTGGGAAACCGGATGCTCCAGGTCTCCTTCAAGAAGTCCAAGAGCTCCGTCGTCATCGGGAGTCCAGAGGGGGCGCTCGCAGCCGCCATGGCCAACTTGTGAAGGTGACGTGAAGATGTTTGATTGCAGGCTACCGTCGTCATCATTGTCATCGTTTATCACAATCATATAGGTTCTATTACTGTTAAGTTATTGTTTCAATTCGGAAGATGTTCGACTGCAGAAGTTTGGTGCTGCGGTTGTTGTTTAAGTGCTGTCCTCGTTTGTGCTTCCGGTTGAGGGCACTCTTGGTTCCGGATGATTGCACTCTTGTTTCTATATGATTATGATCATGCTACGGATTGTTGCAGTCCTGTTTTCGGTTGAGTGCACTCCTGGTTCCGGTTGATTTCACTCTTGCTTCCGAAAAATTGCAATCTTATTTCCATATGATTGCAGTCGAGTTCCGGATGAGTGCACCCTTTTCGCGGATTGTTGCACTCTCCTTTCCAGATGAATGCATTCTCGTTCTTATTGCTAGTTGATTGTTTCGCTTCCGGGTGATTGCATTCGATCGTTGACTCATGTGATTCAAAACTGAATACCTCTATTTCTATCTCAAGTTGAGCATGGCATCCTGTGATTTGGAACTGCAATGGTCTGCAACTCGTTTCATGCGATTACAGCAACGTTTGGCGTTTTTTCGCTAATGACCTCTAAACAGTTTGATCTGATCGACTTTAGTCTGAACTGACCCAATTAAGGATTTGATAGAGGGAAACCCTGCTGTAAAGTGCTGATCGTTTTAATCTCCAAGAATAAATCCTCTCTCTCTCTTAGCATAGATCCTTCTATAAGTTGACAAGTTATTCTATATCCAATTGGTAAACCTGTTAGGAATATCTGGGCAGGGGCATCAATTCCTCTGAGGGTACGGACATACCAAGGGTATGGAAGGCAAAATGTTCCCCCTCCTGACCCCCCCCCTACCCCGAGAGACGCCTCTGTATCTGGGCCCAATGGTTTCAAACGCAGTTCATTGTTAAATTTACTCTTACTTAATCTGCTCTAAAGCACGAGCGCTGCGTCACGTCAGAGGAGTTGTTCCAAGATGGCCAAATCAGTTCTGGATCTGATTGCCAAATAGAATATAAAGAATCTAAGCAGTGGAGCTGCCAGACCTGTCGGACTAGACTGCGCGTTTAGTCCTTTAGCCTAGACTCCTTTGATCTAGACTCTTTTAGTCTAGACTTCTTTTGTCTGGTCTCCTTTTGTCAAGACTTCTTAAATCTACTCTACGCTATGAGAATTCTTATAAATCAAATTCGTTTATTCGAGAAATTAAGTTGACAGACGCCGCAATTCGTTACTGCTGTGTGTCGCAGTTTGTAATAATTCATAGGTGCAGATAATAAGCGCCATCTCCTATGCACACTTAAAGGCTTTTTCAACGGATGCAAATCAGCAAAACTTTTTTCTTTCTTCATAAGTATTACTCTTCATCTAGGTCTTCCATTTGAAACGGTCGGTCCAACGCCCATTTGGTTGAGTCCGAATTATGCAAAGCGCAGATATCACTTGTCCGATTCGCGTCTACGTTGTATTCCTGACGACAAAATGGTGGCCCAATATGTTGCAATTGTACGCGGTCGTCATGTAATTAGATGTTGTTCTGTTCAATGCGCTCGCTTCTGTTAAAGTTTGCTAATGAAAAAACAGCTTAAACTCGCAAAAATACTTGCTTTTGTTCGTGGCTTGCTTGTGAATTGATTACGACGCTTTCATTATGTCTATTCAAAGCGCTGCCGTTATTTGCTTTTGAACTCGCAGCGCTGCGGAATTCAGTGCGATTTCAGAAGTTGCAGAGACGTTATTTAATTAACTGCGAGGTGAACAACTGCCAACACGTGGTAGGCATCTATAGCTTTAACCGAAGCCCGTTCTGTGCCTGAAACAGAAATTTGAGGAGCGTACAATCGTCATAAATGCGATAGCGATGCAATATATCTGATATAGAACCACAACACAGTTCGACAACTTGTTTTATAAAACGTTTACAGATTGTTGTATGCGCTGTGCTTTGTCGTACAATTTTCGAAATTTATAATTGGTGTTATTAGACGAAATGGCGGCGCGACACTCGTCAAAAACTATCTAACTGCAATTAACTTAACAATAGCTTGACTAATAATTGATTGATTATACCTCATTAAGATTTAGATACCTCTTCGAACCAAGATTTTCTGACAAATTTTTACAGTGTGTGAATAGATAATGTCTTTACGTACAGCAAAGCGGAGACCGATATGCGTTGCACAAATATAAAGTTTCTACATACAAAAATAGTGTAAATTTTTATACACAGGTAGAGCCTTGGATGAGAACGTAGCTTATAGCAAGACATTTGCAAAAAACGGTTGTGCAAAGAGAATTATTACGGTTAACGTAATATTGAGCATAATTTTCAACGTATAACAACGGGCATTCAGTTACCCAGAATAGTATCATATTTATTCAACTCTATTGATCCAAGATTCCTTTTCAAGTGATTATCAACGGCTACCAATAAACTTCCATTCGCTCATCTTGAAATGAAAATTTTCAACAATAATATTAACTTTTTGAATGAGTGCCACAAAGTAGCTTTGACTATCGTCAACATTACATGACAAGCATCGGCATAAGCTAAAATTGCAAAACATTACCGAAACAATCACATTTTATACATCTCGATGTGATCCACAGAGATTTTTATTCTTTGATAAAACAACACTCACTTGTGAATAAAATTACATTTTTAAAATAAAATTCTACAAGAGTATAATGTGGTGCGAAGCAGTCTTCTTTGACAATGTGTTTAAAATTCTGTACTGATTTCACAATTCAAATAATTCCTTAAAACAGTTCTACACTAACTTTGATGTCACATAATGTAGTATGATACATTGTACAGTAGCATTTGGAATGTCTTATAAATATTTTAGAAGGCGTATTAATACCGATTGCTCGCACTCGGGCATGCGGCGTAGACAGTTTCATAGTGAACGATTAGCGTAGCAACTCGACGACAGAAAAGTCTCCTAGCTTTTGATACGCATACTCAACTTTGAAATGTTCTAACATCTCTTCCGCTGTACATATACATGTTCGTATTTTGATACAAGAATTTTATCAGCAGAATCTACGTAAACGGTGTTTTTACGGATAATAATGAAAATTTCTACGACGTGATGACTTGGGCTGTCGTGACAACCGTTTTGCATTGCCTAGACAAATTTCCAGTCGTTAACGACTTGATCTGTAAGCCTTCAGAGTCACGATAATAGATCTTCAAGTATGTCTGAGTAACGGGGAAGCTCAAATGGCACGCATGATATCAATTTTTCTTATAATGTAAGACTGAGCCAGATGAAGCAAAGGGAACACACGTTTCAAGTTTACTTAAAATCATATTCTTTGAGGTTATACATTCAAGTAGTCAGGCTAAAAAGTTGAGCACTTCTGTTCCAGGAAATCATATGGTCGTGTTATATGCGTTTCCGATCGTCCATAATATCGAATTGTTGAGATAGCCTATACATATCTAAAAACAACAAGGGTTCTAGTCTTAACGGGGATTTGTATGAGTTTGAGATGGAAGTAAATTAACATGATGCAAAATCAGATTTAAGGATTAACGATCTTATTGATAACTGCATTTTCCGACATTCCTGCAGAAGCGGCTTGTTATTTCTTTTTTTCGCAGGGTTTTCAAATAATGCATTGGTCGGTGTACAACAGAGAGGCAGAGAGAGAGAGAGAGAGAGAGACAGACAGACAGACAGACAGAGTCAGTGGAGAGATAGGAAACTGGTTCGCAGACTATAAGTCTTGTTTTTCGATCTTATTCGGAAACCTTAGCAGATAGTTTCGTTTCTTGTTTAAGAAATGAATAAGTCTTATTCTGAGATGTGAGTCTTCTTTACTATATGCTCTGGAATGCTTTGCCGCTTCCTTTACGATCTCTGGTATCGTTTGGAGTTAGGGCTTTGATCCTGAAACGCTTTTAATAGCAGAATACCACGTGGTCCTTTCCCGGACTCAGTGTCCATCATGTTATTAGCTGTATGACTTCGTGAAAGTGGATTGAAAGTTTGGTTTCTGATTTTGTTTAATAGCGACCAGTGATGCGCATTATATACGGAAGTTAGATCTCTGTGTGGCACTGGATTCAAGTATGTTTGCCTGCTCATTTCTATGTGAATTGTGGCAGGGCGGAGACTTAGAGGGACAGGAGGGAACAATCCCCTCCAAATTTTCAATTGGAGATGACGAAGCTGCTTATACTCTCCCAATATTTCATAAATATTCTAAATTTCTACCGTGTTATTCACCGCTCGTCCATTTTGCTACATCCATGTGTTTGGGAATTGAATTTTTCCCGAACTGTCTCCCCAAATCCCATTTTTTGGTCCATCTGTCCCTCCCAACCCAGGACAAAGTCTCCGCCCATGAGTTGCGGCCTGTAAAAGAGTTATAAGAAAAGAAGGAGCTGGCTGTACGATAAGCTTGCAACGGCTTGGTTAATGATGAAGGTGCTAGGTAACGCTTGCTGACTTCTAACTGTGAGGTCGAGTGATTCGAGACACGGGTGGTAGGTTAATTAACTTGACTTGTGTGTGTGTTAAATCGTTGTTGAGAAAGCTTTTACTTATAAAACTTGCAAAAGAATGTCTAAACCGTTGACGCGATGCAGTAACTCTACGAGAGACGCTGTTGGCGAAATTTACAGCGTTTTAATGCATTTTGCGGTAGATCTAACGCGTACTATTCTCCCGATATATAACGTTTCATAATATTTAAACGCGTTGTTATTTATGCTATTGTATCATCGATAAAATATTTGAATGCTGTTAAATTATACGGTTTTCTATATATTTGCGGACACACTGCAGCGGATTCACAGTGAACTATTACAAACACACTTTACATGATGCAAGTAATGCTTAGTACATACATTATATTGATGTTATACTTATAATTATATATATTATATCTAAATGTGTATATTCGTTGACTTGATGTTACCGTTTGATATTCTCACGGTTACGACGCTTCGTTTGGCAAATTAACACGTTTATGTGCTGCTTTTTGGCGGATTAACATGATTATGAATGTGTTATTTAATGTTATGACATCCTAATCATTGATGACGATCTTGTTTTGAGAAAGGGTTGCCAACTACGAACATTCCGGAAAGATTGGCAACGCTTTGTTGAGCGCGTGCGCAGACGGTGGCTGGTAAAACTGAATTGACGTTGAGTTTAAAGGCGTTGCGTTATAGACTATTCGTATCGTCTGTTTGAAGACCTATTCGTTGCTTTCGTTGTATGACTTTACAAGATGTAAATTATGCAGACGTGGCATTTGGGAGCAAGTTGTGGAGTTACAAAGTCGCATGGGTTGGTAGTCAGGGAATGTTGTAGATACGCCAAGGATCCATGCGATTTTCAGTCTAAGCCGCGCGCAGGCGCGCTCGGACGGGCCGTGGAACCTGCGCACATAAGAATTTGGTGTGCGACACAATTTTTTCTTATTAAACTATATTAATCGAATCTTCAAGCTATACTGCAGAAACTGTTGTTCCTTGGCTGATATGTCCCAGTATTTATCTCTAGACAAGGGACTTTTCCTCTAAAACAGATTCCTTGGTCATAACTCAAACGCAATTCGCACACAGCCGAAATAACGACTGCGCTGGCTGGCTGCATTTGCTCTCTAAAACCGAATTTGTTCACTGTTTATAAAAGTGGATTTACATTCGCACATCATCGTTGCTCTTCTACTTCAACTTAAATATTAATATCGCGAAATCCGTTTTCTGCCTGCATAATTATCAGCGATTGGATCCACCTTGGCAGATCTTTCGGGGTCGTTTGACCTCCACGGTTATTGCCAGAAATAAAAGACCACCACCCGTTCTCATAACGACCCCCGCGCACGTTATGGGTCGATCACCTTCAGACTGTGGGCTTTCAAACGTCGCATGTTTTGCCGACATGTTGAAATACGATCGCATGCTTACATCAAATTATAACCGCATGCATATCTAAAGGTATACAGTTGCCGAAATGCTTCTACACATGTAGGCGTTTGTATCTAAATGCACACGCAGATATATATATACATATATATATATGCAGATATATATATATATATACATATATATATATATATATTCGAACAGACAAGCATATACACACACTTGTGACACATTCATACACACAAAATGCATACATACATAGACAACACACATACACAATGCGCATACATACATATTCATGAATAATGTACATACAAATATGCATAAATACATACCTAAATAGATATATGCATATTCATATCGACAAGCACACACTTTTACAGACACGTAAATTCATTCGTACGATACAAAATGAATGCATTCATATATATATATATATATATGTATATATATACATACATACATACAAACATAGGCCTACATACACCCACATACATAATGTTTATGCATCATTTACATCCATGCATGTATACATGGAAGCGTACGAGCACAAGCCACGTAGGCACACGTGCCTAGCAAGAGAGCGTCGTCAACAGTTCGCTAAAACCGACAATCATTCTATCATCTCCTTACCGAATTGACCTCCGTATCGTTTAGACTGCACGCGCCAAAGACACCAAACCCACTGTACTGTAACAGACCTAAGCGTCGGCAAATCTTCACCATTTTGTATTCGGCGAAATTAATCTTTGGGACAGATAAACACGGCGAACAGAACCGAGTCACGTCCGGCGGCCGTTAACGGCAGCCGCGGGTCCGTGGGGCGGTCGAAGCAATCGGCGTGTCGGTCAGAGCATATGGTGCGACTCGACCCCTCGCAAACGCGTGGCATATGTGTCCCAGGCATTGGCAGCACCGTCATAAAGCCTTTTCGCATGTGCTGTTTTAGATTTAACCCACTCAATTTCAACGACATTTGGGAGCAAACAGCGTAGTCCTATCGCTGTGCGAAGGTTTCAACATTAAAATCTGACGCAGCCATCTGGACTGCGATCGGAACCCAGTAGAATTATTTTCAATCG
Source organism: Bimastos eiseni (assembly GCA_959347315.1). Taxonomy (NCBI): domain Eukaryota; kingdom Metazoa; phylum Annelida; class Clitellata; order Crassiclitellata; family Lumbricidae; genus Bimastos; species Bimastos eiseni. The sequence goes on from OY365822.1 coordinate 2,824,089, forward strand.
CTAACTGACATTTTTATACAGGTTAAACCATGCAATTTGACTTTTCTGTTTACTTATTAAATTGACTTTATGCTAACTATTTGTGATGTTAGAAAATTCCATAAACACAGGCTTGTTGTTGAAATCATACGACGCCATGTTTGTTTTCGTTGGACGCCATTTGCAAGAAGTTTGTGTTTACAAATGACGTAATGCTTGACGTCGTATTTCTACATGGAGCGTTTATTATTTAAAATTAAATAAAGAGTGTAGTCACACTTTTAACATTGTTTCGGTCACATTGAAATTAATTATTGTTTTTGATAATTTATTGAGTGAAATATTGCTACGTTAATCGAGTTGATGTTCGTTACTTTTTCAATCTTTCTACATTCTGTATTCGCTTAATTATTATCATAACGAATAAACTGATGTTTCTAGTTAACTTGAACAGATTCATCCACATGAAAGTTATTGAAGTCTTTCAAGGAATCTGTTCTCATGACGTTCTGAGCGATACTTGATGGTGATAGTCGAATTTTTGATCTTCATTTTTCTAACAACCCTTTGGATTGTATTCTTGGCAAGCAATGTGGGGCGAGTGAAACATCTTCCCGTAGCTATATAGTCTTAGACCTACCTCATATATATCTTGTTTGGTCTACAAGTGATTTGAAAATCTGCCTCACTACAAGTATTTCTATCGAATTTTATCTTGAACCATAATTATATGTAACACAGCCTACAAATCTAGGAAGTTTATGCTTTGAAAAGTGCGGCATGACGTCGTATGCGAATGAGATGTTGGAAGATTTACACCTGCCCATTGTAGTGTTACCTCTTCTACTTTGGTCATGAATATTTATAACTATTGTTCGTTCGATTGTTGTTTATCGTTTGTAGATTGAAACCTTTTCTGCTTTGCGTGTTTTTGTGATATCTGTTCTTCCAAGAAATGAACTCACGATTAAGTTTAAACGGTTGTGTGTTTTTCATTTAGGCTTAACAGTATACCAACCTTTCTGCCAGGAGAAAGAACAAAATCACATATACCACCGCTATCGCTAATACCAGCAATTACCTGTAGCGGTAGTAAATGCAGTTTAACGACACTGTGTGAAAGCAAAGACCATTAGCGTCGCCCTCCTCCATTATCCAGGCTCGGGACTGTGCGTGGTGTCACGTCGGCTGGTTGGTCTGAAGCATGTGCAGCCACCTAGCGACCGACGATCATCGTGTATTGCGAGATTTGGCGATGTTATTAATAGGAGAGGTGGACTGAAGGGTCACTGGTTGGACGGGTATTATGACTCTCTGATGACCACGACTGTCATGTCGTCATCAACGAAACGACCCTCAACGATCATATGACGTCAACGTCTGCATATCTCTTTCTATTTCTCCCTATATAAATATATATATATATATATATATGTATACATATATATATATGTATATATATATATATATGTATATATATATATGTATATATATATATATATGTAGGAATGAATGAATAAATTTATTTATTTATCAACCTGTATATATTAATCTATAAATGCAATATAATGAATGAATATAGATATCTATAAATGAATTAATACATATACAATAGTTAATGAACGAATTCATATCTTTATTAACCTACGAAAATTTAAATTTATAAATATGAATATATAAAAGTGAATAAATACATAAATAAATGAACGAATGATTTATATATAAATGAATCAATGAATAATCACATGAATATATCTTCATTGTGTATATATATATATGTATATATATATAATGAAAATATATTCATGTAATTATTCATTGATCATATACTGATATATATATATATATATATATATATATACTATAATGACTGCTTCGATATCGTTCTCTCACAATTGCCGTTTTAATGGAGTCTCAGCATAACAAAGTCGTAACCGTATACTGGTAAACTCGAGATTTATAAAGCACCACTCGAAAGGCTTCAACCCGTTCACAGTGGCCGATCAATTCTGCCAAAATAGCCACGACCCAGCAGCAATGGCTGCGGTCTCCAGACATCACATTTGATCGGAGTGTCCTCCATCCACGCGTGCTCTTTAGGTGGCAGTGTTTGCCATGCGCAGAGCTCGACTCCTCTAACGTCAACGTATCCTTTACCACTTAGCGATGGACCGGACACGATCCGCTTCCTCGGTTGACCCTCAGTGGCTGTTGACAAGGAACAAACGACCGTATACTTGTTGTCTCAGCTTAACGACACTGTGTGATTGTAGAGATCATTAGCGTCATCCTCCTTCTACACCCACTTATCCAGGCTTGGGTCTGGCACTGTCAAAGAGTCATTGTTGATGGTAGAGATCATTAGAATAGCACTCCTCCTACATCCAATCATCCAGGCTTGGGTCTGGCACTGTCAAAAAGTAGTAGTAGTAGTAGTAGTAGTAGTAGTAGTTTAAGTTTGATGGCAAAGATCAGCCCTGCTCTTTTATCGGGGCTTGGAACTGGCACTGCCTTGGTGAAGATCTGTTAGCTTCCGATTAATTAATGACATTGTGAGATAGCAACGTTCATTGGCGTTGTGTTCCTCCTAGGTCCTTGCTTGGGGACAGTGAGGGAGTTAAGATGTTTGGAAGTTGCAGTTCAGCGACGCTGTGTGGTGACAAAGGTAAGTATCGTCGCCATCCTCCTACTCTATCCATGCTTGGGACTGGCACTGCTATACTGCATAGAGATGTCAATTCCTCTGAGTGATGGAGGCAAACCCCCGGTCCCCAGTGTTAGGAAGGCAAGATATTCCCCACCCCTAGGTCTAAAAGACTACCCACCCGTCTGAAATTGGAGGCATTTGCCTGCGGACTCCCCTGTGTGGACGCCCCTGGGACTGCAAGCAGTGGTGGGGTTAGAGGACTAAATTTAGCTAGGACATTATATATCGGGTCATTGGGTCGTCGTAATGTTGGCCTTTATTACTCGTTCTTTTCTATTTCATTTCCGTTGCCATCGTAACGCGTGACGCATGCGCTCATAGACTACGCTCGAAACCAGTGTAACTGCCTGAGACGACTTCGAAGGTAATACATAATGTACCCAACTGTACACAGTTGGACGCTCAACACGCGCTCACATCGCCATTTATATGCGCGCCTGCGTACTACTAATTACACGTATGATTTTGCATGTATTAATTAACTAGTAGAGATAGTTTTGCATGTATTAATTAAGATTAGATAAACACTGGAATTTTCACTTATGGAGATATGTGTGTGTGAGATACTGGACCAAATGATTACATGAAAATAAGATATGCACAGATGTGTATAAATTTCAATCATTTAATTCATTAAGAGAATTTGTGCGTTTACAGGGCGACTACTCAGAGGTGCTCCCTTGCACAGAGTGCACGCTACCATACGTGTATTATCATGGGTGTATGGATTGAATGCGCACGTGTATCTGTGAGTATTTTTACCTTAATGAGTGTATTTGGGTATGTGTAAAAATTTTCGGGCGTATATAATAATGACATGTTTTCGTCTAATTGCAAACTGACAAACCTCAATTTGATTACAGGCACAGCATGAGCGAATGATGACAAGTTATTAAAGGTGGCGAATTTAACCGTCGGCCGCCACGCAGGGCGCCTATTTAGCTACACGCCGCCTAGAGAAAGAAGGACTAGCCAATCTTACGGTGGTTATGGGTATCCTTTGATCTGCTCCTAAGTGTGTTCTTCCTTATAATCCACGGCTCCAAGATAGGTGTGCGCGTGTGTCTGTGTGTGTGTGTGGGTGTATATGTTTTTGTGTGTGTATGTGTGTATAGATGTGTGTTGCTCTGTGTGCATAGACCTGTTTGTATATTATAGGTGTGTGGGTGTGTTTTTAATCCTGTATGCCGCCGTGATCTGACATTATCTTTGGACCGGACGAAGCAGGAAAAAAACGCGCCTTGGCCACCACTATCTTCTAATCAAGACGTTGGTCGCGGCTAAGAGACATTGACGTTTGGGGGATGCTTCTACGCCACATCCCTCCTCTCCTGCTGCAGAAGCTGCCGTGTTGTAATGGAGAGTTGCTGAACCGACCAAGACATAAAGCAATTGCACATTGGACAGTTAGACTCACGACGCAGAAGACGCAAGTCTCAACGCAGCCACAAGGTTATACATCTGGGAGCAATGTGTAACGGTGGGTCGATAGGGTATAGGGACGACACATATAGGTACCGCCGGAGACACCCCCTATTCCTCTACCAAGCTAGGCATCTGCGAGCCGTCCCCGTGTTAATTTCGACTGGTGATCACAAATTCACCATTTCGACTGTCATCTACTCTTGGTATTTATAGGATTACGGCCTGGTTTGGAGAACTAGCGATTGGTTTTAATAATAATAATAATAATAATAATAATAATAATAATAATAAATATAATAATAATCGTTTAATTTGAAACTGTTAAATAAAAATAACGAGTGGCGTCTCTAGCGTGTCATAACTGTTGCTCAAGTCTTTTTTGTTTGGCCACAGAGTAGGTTTCATGAAGGACGCTATTTAAAATTTCGGAATGAATGATTAATAATAATTATTATTATCATTTTCGTTTAATTTCAAACTGTCAACCCACAGTATGATCACAAGTAGCGTATGAACAAATGACGACAAGTTATTATTTGATTCACACTTAACTACAAGGGTGTGTTGATTATTTAACGACACCGTTCCACATCGAAGATGATTTGGTGTCGCCCTCCTCCTCCTTTCTCCAGGCTTGGGACTGGCACTGTCAAAGTCCAAAACAGTGTCGGAGTTACTTAACTATAAGGTTCCAATTACGTCATAAATACGTCTATTTTTTGCCTGCGCCGTCGCCTAGCGAATGAAAGACCTGTCAGCCCTAGGTTACGGGTGATATGGAAATCGAAATCGGTTCCTCAACTCTGGCCCCAGTTTGTTATCCGTTACTCAACGGTCCCATGCTTTGTGAATTGGAAGGTACTAACGGATTTTTTTTGCCCTCCCACTTTTTGAATTTTGCCCCCCCCCAGAAATTTGAAAAATGGAGCACAAATTATCTTAACAAAAGTATTCTTAAAAATCCATTGGATAAACATAAAAAAGAACCGATTTGGAGGGCACATGGGGGGGGTACTGAGCACTAAAACTGAGGGGGCTTTGACCCCCCCCCCTTCAGTTTCAAAACTGGGGGGCCGGTGCCCTTCTGCCCCCCGCTTGTTACACCCCTGGTAGTGTCAACTGATGTCGATAGGCGGTTCGTTCCTAAACTGATGATTAACTAGGATAGTGTCGTAGGTGGAAACATGTGGATAACTAGCGCCATCTGTTGAAGTCAACTTATCTAACTGTAGCTTCGGCGTTGAAGCCTATCCCATGATAGAATCGAACAGAGCGTAATGTGGTGTTGTGTATTGTAATCGAGCATTTATATAGCGCCTCTTCAAAATATCTACTCCAAGGTGCTCACTGCATCGGGGTAAATCATGTTAGATGTCACACGATCGAATAAAATACATATCAGTTCGCAAAACTCTGCGCAGTAAGCTGAAACGAGTCGCCAGTGGTGGGCCCACGCACAAAGCGTGGAACCAACAAACAGGTTTACGATGACAGCTGGAGATGACTTGGATAGTTCAGAGTAATAAGAAATCAGAACGGATCCTTATTTTCATATGAATGTTACTGTACACGTGTTACTGTCCGGATCTCGATCCTCAGCCATTTGAATGCGGTTTAGTTGTTTTATCTTTATCACTGTCTTATGTAATACAGACTAATTTCTTACGCCTTTTGCCATCAAAGAACGCACACGCACACCTACACTCTCTCTTTCTATCTTTCCGTCTATCTGTCTCTGTCTCTATCTCTCACTTGCTGTCTCTTTCTCTGTGTGCCTGTGTCTGTGTCTGTCTCTGTTTCTATTTCTCAATTTCTCTGACTCTCTGTGTCTTTCACTGTTTGTCTGGCTCAGTTTCTATCTGTCAGTCTCTGAGAATCTGTCTCTTTCTATGCTTGCCCGTCTCTGTCTTTGTCTCTGTCGCTCGATCTTTCTCCCTCTCTGTCTCTCTCTCTGTCTCTCTCTCTCTCTGTCTGTCTGTCTGTCTGTCTGTCTCTCACTCACTCTCTCTCTGACTCTCTCTCTGTGTCTCTCTCTGTCTGTCTGTCTGTCTGTCTGTCTGTCTCTCTCTCTCTCTCTGACTGTCTGTCACTATCTCTATCATTCAGTTGATTCCTCGTGATGCTTCAATCTAGAAAAACGTCCAACAATGGATCTGATTAAAAAAAAGCGACTTGAGATCAACAGTCTGAAAGTATTTCCTTGTTTTCCATTAACCAATTTGTCAGTGGCTTTTCAAAAGTATTTTTCCACGGGCCGTCGTATCTCTCGCTCAATATTATTATATCGAAGATCTTAATGTGGCTAATGCTTACGAATACTATTGTTACATTGCAATGCTGTAGTGCTGTAAAACTGTAATATTGTAATATTGTACTGTTGTAATAGGGTGATATTGTAATGTTGTAATATCATTGTGATGTTGTAATATTTCATTTCGTCTGGTCTTAGGAAGTATGGAGATATCGATTACAACCTCACAGAAGTGTCATCCGACGTCATCCAATCAATAAAACTTGATATAACGCCTCTTGTGAAATCAGTCAGTCAGTCAGTCAGTGAGTAAGTCAGTCAGTGAGTAAGTCAGTAAGTAAGTCAGTCAGTCAGGCAGGCAGGCAGGCAGGCAGGCAGTCAATCAGTCAGTCAGTCAGTCAGTCAGTCAATCAGTCAGTCAATCAACGAAACTTGATATAGAGCCTCTTCAGAAATTCAATCGGAGGCGCTCCAAGTCCAAATTCAGCCAAACAGACAGATTTTATAGTAGAATAGAAAGTGGATTGAGAATTCCTGAGCATTGCTCGTGTTGAAGTGACTATCGTTACCAAACACGATTTTACAAAATGTATACAGTGCCGCTCAATTTGGTCTGGCTTTCAGAATGAAAATGATAGATCGTTCCTCGCTAACTCTAAATTGCAAAGTTGAGAAAAAATATACTTCCCAATTCATCATTCAACTGATCCATAGGGAATTGTGAATTAATTCTGTATGAGCTATTGCAGGAATGTCAAAATGGAGATATGCAGGTGCCGCTCTTGTGTAGGGCCAGCCTTTTGGAATAGTCAGCCATACGTGCTTAATGCAGTATCGCCATTGTTTCTAGTTTTGGAACAACCGCACCATGAATAACAGTGGCACACTAAACTGTGATAATGCAAGCTATATTATGAAACATAGTTAAACGATGAAATTTCAAACTAAACTATGACACTAAACTGAAATATGAAATCGTGAACTAAGTTATGAAACTAAACTGAATTATGTAATTGCACTAAAATTTTAAATTGGACCAAAAACTGGAAAATGAAAACTAGATTTTGAAGCTAAACCTAATGATGAAATTGCAAACTTAATCATGGAGCTAAACTAATTATGAAATGGCACCTTGATGCTTGATGCAAGGCTAATATGTTGTTGATGCTAGTTTGAAAAGGTTCGCTTTAGATCCAAGGGGAGCGTGAGAAATCCTTTCAGCGAATCGAAGAGCTTCCAATGAGTAATAATAATTGTACCAGGAAATCTCGATCAAAAAATCACGTGGTATGCATCAACGCGCACACCGGGACCAATTTGTACTGTGACCTTCATCGGACTACCCTTTGGACAACCCCTCTGATTTGACGCAGGGCTCACATAAAACCTGATCCTCTGCGCTTGGTATTCGAGTGGTGCCTTAGACTGTTTGAGACTATGATTAAGATAACGAATTTGTTATTACTTTCGCACCCAAGATGAGATCAGGCCTACTGAGTCTGCCTAATCGACGAAAGCAGAAACTCTCTAGAGATGCGTTCGATCAAACCCACGCTCACATTCATCCACAGGTTTCTCGTATCTTAATTGAATCCATTGTCGCTTTGAGTGAGTCGCAACACAAAGAAACACCTAGGAAAGAATAATTGATGGCCGTAGAGGCTCAGAAGACAGGGTATACGTTCGCTGCGGTCTCTATATAAAGGCTGATTGGAGCACTTCGATAAGAGCAAACATCATCAGGTCGGTCTTCACAGCAGCAGCGAAGTCTACAGAAAGTTTTCGTTTAACATACGAGGTTAGTCTGCTATGCATTATGCCTGGAAAAACTAGCCTTATCTCCTTCCCAGTTCCGGAGACGGGTTAAGACTTAACTGTTCACTTGCCCAGACACAGACGACCGTTGAGAGCGCTGCTGATTCGAGCAGCGCTATTTAACTAAAATAAGTGCTTTTTATTTTGCTTGTGTCGATATGTTTGAGAAAACACACGATAAGAGACTAGTGCTGATACTGACGGGACTTTTACTTGATCGATGCGCTCTGCTGCCTATGGAGATATGCAGGTACCGTTCGCGCTCATCGTGTGTATGACCGTTCTTATGGAAGCGTTTGCTTTCCATATCGCCATCGTTTCTAGTTTCGAAGTAACCGAAACATAACAATCTTGGTAACAAGATTGTCTTGGTAACAATATCCGATGAAATAAGAATTTTCATCAACAGTAATTTATACGCCTTGGCACATAATCTTTGTTACGAATGAATGAATGAGTGAATGAATGAGTGAATGAATGAGTGAATGAATGAGTGAATGAATGAGTGAATGAATGAGTGAATGAATGAGTGAATGAATGAGTGAATGAATGAGTGAATGAATGAGTGAATGAATGAGTGAATGAATGAGTGAATGAATGAGTGAATGAATGAGTGAATGAATGAGTGAATGAATGAGTGAATGAATGAGTGAATGAATGAGTGAATGAATGAGTGAATGAATGAGTGAATGAATGAGTGAATGAATGAGTGAATGAATGAGTGAATGAATGAGTGAATGAATGAGTGAATGAATGAGTGAATGAATGAGTGAATGAATGAGTGAATGAATGAGTGAATGAATGAGTGAATGAATGAGTGAATGAATGAGTGAATGAATGAGTGAATGAATGAGTGAATGAATGAGTGAATGAATGAGTGAATGAATGAGTGAATGAATGAGTGAATGAATGAGTGAATGAATGAGTGAATGAATGAGTGAATGAATGAGTGAATGAATGAGTGAATGAATGAGTGAATGAATGAGTGAATGAATGAGTGAATGAATGAGTGAATGAATGAGTGAATGAATGAGTGAATGAATGAGTGAATGAATGAGTGAATGAATGAGTGAATGAATGAGTGAATGAATGAGTGAATGAATGAGTGAATGAATGAGTGAATGAATGAGTGAATGAATGAGTGAATGAATGAGTGAATGAATGAGTGAATGAATGAGTGAATGAATGAGTGAATGAATGAGTGAATGAATGAGTGAATGAATGAGTGAATGAATGAGTGAATGAATGAGTGAATGAATGAGTGAATGAATGAATGAGTGAATGAATGAGTGAATGAATGAGTGAATGAATGAGTGAATGAATGAGTGAATGAATGAGTGAATGAATGAGTGAATGAATGAGTGAATGAATAAGTGAATGAATGAGTGAATGAATGAGTGAAAGAACAAATGAACGAGCGAATGTAATAATGGAGGAATGAATGAATGATCCACTCTGTCTCCAATCCAACCTGTCACCCCTCTCCCTCTCTGTTAAACTCACTGCTCGCAGCACCCCTTCCCATAATATCCGCCACATGACGTCACCGCAATAGGTAGCATCACATAAATAATTAGCCCAAGGTATTTACGTCAGAGATTTCAAATGAGGTGTGTTTCTGCTTTGAATAGTTGTAGTCTTTGGTCGATATGACGCAACTCACTCTGTCACTGTGCGCAGTCGTCTGCCTTCTGGCGACCAGCGATTGGCTGATGCCGATGACGTCATGCATGCTCGTTGATGTCGGCACGAACTTTGATTCGATGATGACATCGAAAGACCCACAGGTTGGTGTAAACTACGGGCAATCGGTTATTTGTTTATGATAAAGGCAGGACCGCACCGAACTAGAATTGCGCCCTGTGCCTAGCATCAATCTGGCGCCCCCACATTTTTAAATGGAATAGATAATAATAACAAGTTACTCCATCCTGAAATTTGCGCCCTTTCCACATTTGCGCCCTGGGCCACGGCCCCGCTGCCCCTGATGACTAGCATTTTTTCTCGGCTACACCCGGGTTTGTCACAAGCAGAATTTTTCACTGCTGTGCAAATAAAGGCTACTTAATCACCTTAAACATCGTTCTGGTTTTTTTTAAATGACGAATCAACTGTATTTGCTGTCTACCCTAAAATTTTTAATTGCTCACAGATCTTAATCTAGACGATATTTAGATATTTAGATAATAATCATTTCGCCAATGTTTTGAAGAAAGTTCAATGACAGATTACTCAGCAGTGGCCGCCCCGACCCGACCCCGCTTAGCATTTAAATTTAATTGACGCACATGTATAGCCATTCTTATCATTACATTGATCCGCCGTCGTTATGAATGTAAAATTTCCTTACTCGGCGCTCACTCAACGCTACTTTGCTTTAGAGTCTAAGTTTAGACATTAATCTTTCACTTTGACTTTGATAACGTTAGGCCCCTACTATTATTTTCTTCCTATGCAACGGCTCAAATAGCAACCGCTGTATATTCGCAATCCATTCTCCAAAATTATGTGATGCCACGTAATGGAACAATTATATAGCGCCCATCCAAGATATCTACTCAGAGGTGTTCTATAATATGATGCTAAGTGTAGTTAACAACGAATATGTACCACCAGTTAGTAAGACAGAGCTGAAAGAGTCGCCAATGGCGGGCCCACGCACTAGCGCGGAACCAACCAACGGATTCTCGTCGACAGCTGACAATTCCACGGACAGATTTTTCAAATTGCCGCCCTAGGCCAACATTTTTATGCCGACCACCCCAAAATTGATATTGCATATTGAAATTATTCACAAACAGACGTTAACAGACGTCATAGTATGGAAAGAACCAACACTATTAGACCTAATATGTTTCTATTGAAGCATGAAAATAAATAAAGAGTATTAACTTAGTAAGTGTTGGCCCATTAGTTTGAACTTTTATAACATTGTTGTATTTTTCTTGCTCGAAGGAGAGGTCGAGCGAAGACCTGCGTCTGACAAGGACCCTTCTTCAGTTGCCGAGATACAATTCAAGGCTCAACTCACCTGCAATGGAGCGAGGTCTACTCAACCCTGCTTTTGTGGCAGTCAAGCGTAACCCTATCGATCCCATCGTCATCATGCCAGACCTTTTCGGAATCGGTCGCAAGTGAAGCGAATCGCTTTCTACATCTGAAGTCTACAACGAATCTCAGATCTAGAATGATCATGGTCCGCGTTACAATAACTTCGAGTCACTAATTTTTTGTGCGATAATCGGGAGAAAGACATTTTCAGATCTTTTTGACATAACAAACTGATTCATTAACTGTTAGTTATGAGGTTAAATTTGTGAATAAAATTAAAAAATACTGTTAGTGGTTTAAGACATCATATTTTCAAATAGAAGCAAGATTAGAATATGGCGACTGCCAACTTCTCTGTTTAGGAGTAAAACGTACAAACGAAATTTGACGAGTAGTCATTCCTCTAAGGTAGATTTCCTATCGCAATCGCAATCTCGCAAACTCACATATTGCTATAGCGCTACTGTAAAGCTGACAGCTGTAGACCCAGAGTACCAGCTTATGAATCAATGAATGCTTACTCGCTTTATGAGCTTAAAATATCTCAAATGCTCATGATAAAATTATATCATAGTTATTTCGCCAATGTTCTCAGAAGGCAACGGTAATGTTACTGTATGTCTACTTAGCGCCCACAGCATTCCATCAAGGAGACCAGCTTAGCCTGTTCGTCTACGTTAGGAACTAACCACAGTAACCAGACAACAGCAACCAACTAGCCAGTGTTCAGAGGGGATGATCTCGTTTGACAGGTGGTGGGACACTCAAGGCTAGGGGTAAGAAATGTAGTGTCCCCTCCCTGTAAAATTTGGGGGAACTTGTCCCTGTCGACCCCCCAGGGATCGCCGCCCCTGCCAGTGTCTACTTCACGATGATTAACTAGTGGAGGTCGTGATGTGGGGTGGTCAGGATGATGGTGATGACGACGAATTTATTAGGCATTATTCTAAGTTGCACGAAAGTATTTAATGTACGTAAGCTCAAACAGTCGGTTGTCTGTCATCCAGACGAGCCAACCACTTGGTATAGGAACGGTTTGATGGCCCAGGTGATTTTATTAGCCACTGAGAAATCGTCAATTTTCAGGCGTCTCCTGAAGTATTAGAAAAGGTCTCTATAATCCAGACGCTGGGTCCATTCCTTGGAGCAGCACCCTACCTGAGTGACGTCACCAGAGCAGTGATCCGTTCTTTGATGAACGCTTTGCTCATTTTTAGCGTTAACTTCAACTATGCTACACCGTACTAAGCGCAGAACTTCGATCAGACTACAGTAGGCCTAACTATAACGTGGAGACTCAAACCGTTCACTAATTCGCTAAGTCTGAAGCCCAATGGAACTACGAGTTCCGCCTCAGGGCCGAAGGCAGAGAGCGGGTTCCTACTAATTATTTTGTATTGGGGGGGGGGGGGGGGCGATGTAGGCTATAGACTGTCTACGGTTTCGGATATCGAGTTTGCAAACGGCACCCAATTTGTTCGACCAGCCACAGCGTAAATATCGGGGGTTCCATTCGGTGAGAATTACGTGAGAATATATTTTGCTCTAGCCGAAAGTCAAATAATTAAAGAAAGTTTGCCAACAGCGAAAGCAGCCTACATGGTTTGCAAACATCTGATTAAAGACAAACCCCAGATGACGTATGTCCTTAAAACGCGTCTCCTGTATTGCAATGAAGCCCTTGATCGCGAAGATGAAGAATCACAGAAGACACATTATATATCAGTTACTGACGAGGAGCTGTGTTTGTGGGTAGAAAAATTGATGCGATGTTATCTGATGTTCTTCCTGCAGGACTTTTGTCCTTGCTACATGATGCCATCTTTCTCTTTGCCTATCGGAGACTTCTTAAAATCAAGCCACGTGATGTTACATGTGACTAACCAAACCGACAATGCATTCTTAAAATCTTGGAACAAAAGTTAGCGCTGCAGCATTCGCAAAGTCTATTCTGCCAACTTCAAACTATTTATTAAAGTATGCACAGATGACACGGAGATTCCTCTTCCGAAATCGTAACTGTTGTGGGAAAGCTTGAACTATATTGAATTTATTTCAACGATCAGAAATAAAGAGAGCAGAAAAAGACGACGTTACACAGAAGCAGAGGATATAGGCCTAAAGGATGTGGAGGTGACAAGAAAAAGAGGAATGGATGATGCTAATAATCTTCAGAAGTTGTGACTTTAAATGTCGAGACCCGAATTGTGAATTCGTGTGATCTGTAGGTCTACTACAGCTAACGGAGAAACGGAGAAAGCAAGCCTTGGATTTTCTTGTCGAATATATTTTCATTAATTGTATAATCTAAAATAATTATGAAACATTCATGAATTTCAACTGGGTAACCAAAACTATTTGTTAAATATTGGTGACATGCTTAGAAATAGCTAATTGTGAAATATTCAGTAATTTTTTAACCAAAGACAAATTGTTAGATATTAATTTTATGCAATGCGTTACAGCCGTTGATAAATATTCATGAGTTGTGCAGTCCAAGCTAATTGTTAAATATTCATTAATTGCTCAACCAAAATTAATTGCTAAATATTTCTGCTATGTGTTACACAATAACTGTTCAATGTTCTCGAACTGTGTGTCATACTTTAAGGTTTCACTTATTCACCGGGCAGTTACGTAAACCGACTGCATCCAATGCTGTTGCGTCCGTAGTACTGCATTCGGTGATGTTGCGTCCGTCGTATGTAAATAAGGCTAAATGTGCGACGGGCGTCAATAACACGTGTAAACAAGTTTTATTGACACGTATGAGTTAGGCCTATGCATCGTGTGATGTAAGTATAATATTATTATTTGCTGTTATTAAAATTAAGTGCAAACTTAATGAATGAAACTTGAGGAGCTAGAGCGCCAATTGCGGTTCAATCGTGACTTAATGCAAATATAGACACCTCGCCAGAGTCAGCAAAGTTGTCAACGACCTGTGATTTATCAAGGGTTAAGTAAGACCTATGATTTTTCACTGGTTAACAGCTAGTAACTAATAATTTGTTTAATATTCATGAAGTATGCACGACAAAAATAAAGTTTAAATATTTATAAATTGTTCAGCTCCATATAAGTTCGTTAAATATTATGAATCGTTGACCTAATAACCTAATACAATTCCTGAATTGAGTGGCCCTTCGCAAAAAAGCGACTGCAACACACTTAAATGTGCTATTATTGAAATTTATGTAGCGCCACTTCATGAGCCTCCCATATTTCCACGAAGAAGCCATTCGAGATGTTGATTACCGACCGATTGCCCGCTTAGACACGACAGTGGTCCCTGCAGTTTGCAGTCAGTTCTACTTCTTCCCCTGTTTCATGAGGTCTGGCATTCCAAGGATGGCGTCGATATATCCGGCGTTTCGTTTGGTCCCCGGGTACGAAGAACGAAGAATGTCCGGCTCCAGCGAAGTATAGAACTTCGAATCGTGTCTTGACTGTTGAGAGAGACTCAGAGCCTCCCGCCAGGATTCCTTCCAGAAACAATCACACCATCAGAGCGGTTAATGGCGGTGGTAGCTACAGTGTAACGACACTGTGTGATAACAAAGAGAATTCGCGTCGCCCTCCTCTTTTATCCAGGCTATGGAGTATGGACTTACACCATCATAGTGTAGTAGTAGTAGTAGTAGTGGTAGTAGTAGTGGTAGTAGTAGTGGTAGTGGTAGTAGTAGTAGTAGTAGTAGTAGTAGTAGTAGTAGTAGTAGTAGTAGTAGTAGTAGTAGTAGTAGTAGTAGTAGTAGTAGTGGTAGTAGTAGTAGTAGTAGCAGTAGTAGTAGTAGTGGTAGTAGTAGTAGCAGTAGTAGTAGTAGTATTTTCAATTTAACGACACTGTGATAACAGACCATTAGCATTGATCTCCTTTATCCATGCTTGGGACTACCACTGCCGGAGTATACATTTACAATTACAATTACAAGCTGTCGTGACGAAGTTCTGGTTTGCACTAATCTATATGGCATTATATGCAATCTTGTGCCCAGGGTTGTCCTTATAGGTGAGACTATTAAGTGGATCGAGGAGAGTAGAAATCTCGACACACATTTTGCCGTAGTGGGATTCGAATTCCTACATTTCGATGCACAGTTCAACCGTAACCACCCCCTCGTCCGAAGGGAGTTGAAGTCATGTCGTATTCAACTAACATTGATATACCGCCTATTGCATACAGTCGGAAGAATATCCGAATATCCGAGTACTTAAGTAGCCAAAATATGTAATTCTAAGAACAATGATGAATGCTAAATTGTCTCTTTGAATGGGTAAGTAGGCTACGTAGGAAAAGTTTATGACAGACAGTCGTAGTATCACTTAGTAGGCCCTATAGTCTGATAATTTTGTCTGCATGATACAATACCAAAGACTCTGATCAATGTAATACAGGTCCGTTGAACATTAAAGTTATCGTACAGCTGAGTCTATCGACTCAATATCTTAGTCCACGGGGCTCTGCTCGTTACAAAGCCTATAATGGCCAAATCATACTATGCCTTGGGTCTGTTCCTTTATATTATACCTCGAGGTCGCGTAATACTGTGAGCTATGATTAAGGATCGGTGTACCGAATTGAAATAACGCTGACCAGAGTGTCATCTTCAATTGTGCCATTAAAGCGTTGCACCAGCCTAAGTCATGGACTTATCTGGCTCAAAATATCAAATTTGATCACTGCAGTCTCTCCAGTAAAGAATTTGAGCCATTAAAATCCTTCACTGGCACTGGTTATTGTGTGGCAGGATATACGCATTCCATAAATTAACTCTCGGTTAAAGGATTTTGCGTTTGCATGAAGGAGTCCGTCCAATTCGAGAGGTTAAACGTTGAGCACTGATTTCAGGCTGTTTATGACTAAAGGTTTCTCTACGACATCGTGGAGAATTTAAAGACGTTTCGGTTGCAAAAAGAGGACTTACTTGACCTTAACAGAGTCTAATCTTGTGCTGTGATAGCGTCTACTTACAAGGTCCGTAAACCTACCATAATCCAAACAATCCTAATAGTCTATGGATCTAGCACTGACGAATTACCGCCCCATTGATTGTTCCTTTCGGGTTCCTAACTAATAATAATTTATTGTTATATAATCGGGTTGTCCTTTTCGGTGATTGGTAGTAGCAATTAATATTTAACGACAATGAGTCTGAGATAAATAAAATGTCATGAGTGTCGCCCTCCTCCTTTATCCAGACTTGGGACTGGCACCGTGATTTGCGGACGCTCGTCTGTTATCTCACATATGCCACCATTGATTACAGATGAAAGAGAAGACATAATATTATATTAGATATATATCAATGCCACCTACCGGTGAGTCCATAGTCGTCATTGGGTAATCGGATTTTGAGTAGGAGCCAATGTTAGAGGACGACGTCATCGTCATCAACCAATCACTGATCAACACGAGGCAGACGAATGTGAGGAGACACAGTGTGTTGCATCTGGCCATTTCCACTGAAACTAATAGCATCAGCATTATAAATCTGCTGACATGCAAACAAGTAAAAGAGATTACTGCAAAGTTCATCTACATAAATTAGCATAATTTATTCAAGCGACCGAAAGTAATATCACAGTTCTTCAGTGCAAGAGTTGTAGGCTTGTGGAATGACTTTGATGATAAAACGTTGTGTCCGTAGCAGTCCGCTAACAGTGTCCTGCCACATTCGATACTATGCATGTACGTCCACAGTGCTTCCAAAGAACGTAACTATCTAAATAAAATGGATTTAGAGTCTTAAAAAACTAAATATTGATGATCTAAACTAACTATTTTTCGAGTTTAAGTATATCAATTGTCGTCACTTACGAACGATGTTCCTGTAGCTGGAAGAGTCTCCGCTGGTTGGCTCGCGCAGACGCGTATAACCCAATAGCCCGAACAGCGCTAGTTTTCCGTTCCAGATTGACTTAGCCTAGCTCGTGCGTATGCCTACAGCGTTCATAGAGGTCTTGTCCATGCAATGACTCTGACCAGCCTTTTATAGGAAAGCCACTACACGCTTTCAGGCATCTCAATGGTGGCCGTTTATCACTCCTAGATAGACCCATGGAACAAACAACTCACAGTCGTTCAGAAGAAACGAACAATGGACTTAATTAGATAGACGTCAAGAGATTCGCTCAGATTAAAGTATTCTCGAATTTTTGATAGAGCTCGCGCCATTGAGCCAAGAACGGCGTGGACTGCGTGATAAATGGTCTTTGTTTCAACTGCATGACGTAGGATTAGAATTGCACTTCCGGAAGATGCATGGCGTCATTTTAGTAGACTGCGTTCGTCTCAAATGCCACTGTTTCTTGCAAAAGAGCAGACTGCCGGATTGCTGAAGTAAAATACAAGCTGAGATATGCCTAAATAAAATAAAAAAATAATTTTTATGGCAAATGTCGCAAATATATACAGGCCTATATATATATATATATATATATATATATATATATTATATATATATATTATATATATATATATGTTTCAGGAGACAACGATGAGGGCTTATCGTTCCGTCGCCTCTAATGGACCTTCCATGACATTGTGGATCTTACTATTTGGAAATACATTCATTGCAAGAAAGAGCAGCTCAAGAGACTGACGTTGAAAGTCACCGGTCTATTGCTTGTTATCCAGCACGTCTAAGAGGCTGGACCAGGATATAGACAAAACAACTAGCTAAAAAATAGGACTACCTAAAATATATAAAACACCTTAAAATATCTATATAATACACTAAAATGTGTATACTATGATATGTATTTAAATATTATATAAGTACATGTAGCAGTTGCAATTTATCGACACTGTGTGGTAACAAAGATCATTAATGTCGCCTTCCTTCTTTGTCCAGGCTTGTGGCTAGCACTGCTTGAGTGTAAGCAGCAGAGGTGTCCCTTAATAATACTATACGAATACTAAATAACCTATGTGTATACACGTGTGTTTAAACAATACAATAGTATTTTATGTGTACCTGTATAGTTCATGATAGGCTTACACTACGGGTGTACTACACTATGAAATGGTGTGACAGAAACCCGGTCACCTTCGGAGGACAAAAAGATTGAAGTCACAAATCTTTCATAATATTATCAACCAATTCTACGGCGACGTAATACAATGAGTAAGGAATTAAGCCATGGTGCATCGAGACAAAAGCCAATCAGGTCGATACCTAGATATTTGTGTACTTAAAATACAACCAAATCATTCGCCCAGGCCCTATGTATTCCATCCAACCATCAATTCTATTGTAATTACTCAATTCAAGCCGTCCATTCTAATTTTAATTGCATACATATAAATACATGCACACATCTAATTGAAAACTAGAGCATGGCGAATGCTAAAAATATATTTTTTTAAACGAGGAGACCGATTAATTGTATGGTTTATATTGATAGCTGAATGCTAATAATTTATTTTTTAAAATGTAGCAAAAAACATACGGCAACAAGAGTCTTTGCTGTGGGTGAAAATTCACTCCAAAGAGCAACATATCGCTTGTTCTGAAGCCTCAGCTCAATGCAATTCATCAGGTTTCGATTCATTAAAAAAGTACTAAATGACTCAACATGCCACATTCTGTCCTCTATACAAGTATACACATGTGTATGTGTGTGTGTGTGTGTGTGTGTGTGTGTGTAAGGTTGCACAACTGTATGTATGTATGTATGTTTGTATGTATGTAAATGTTTCTGTGTAGGAGCAGAGTCCCATTCGCTGCTCGTATAGTATTAGCGTGGAATCAGAGATGTCTTGTCCTTTTTGATGCTGTTCATCTGGCAGATTCTCCACTGGATCCGTCGGCTGAGGATTCCGTGTCTGGAGCGCAGGAAGCGGTCGAGTTCCGATTCCCTCTGATCCCTAAAGAAGAGGAAGAAGCGGAGGTTGGAATCCATGGAGAGTGATTCCAGGTTCAATGGCACATGACATAGAAATGGATGGATGGAAGGATGGATGGATGGGTTGACGAATGGATTGACAGACGGACGGACGGATGTATGGATGGATGTATGCACAGATGTATGGATGAATGGATGGATGAATGGATGGATGGGCGAACACATATATGAATTAATCCAGGGATGGATGGATGAATTCAGCAATGGATGGATGGACAGACATGTGAATGGATGAATTAAGGAATGGATGATGTTTGATTGGGAGGATTTATGCTACTGCAGAGTCGATCAACAGCTTTCAAACTATAAATGCACAAACAGTTAACACTTACATCGACCGCGCATTTCAACATCTCGACACTGGTCAGATTAGACGGAATGAAACCAACCCTCTTGCCTCTGAGTAGAAATCGCTGAGGGCGCTATATAAATTTTTGTGCATATAAATAGAAAACAGAAGAAAACTACGAGAACAGAATTAAGATCTGATGAAAGGCGAAGATGATCCTCCTGCCTTGGAATTGGTCCGTTGTCTCCAAACGGAAGGTTGCTCGCAGGAAGTCTTCCAGTCTCGGAAGTCGGAATAACTGGATTCTCACTTCCACTGAAAAAATTAAAGTTTAGTAGATGCATTGCTAGCGGATAGAGGCTAAACCCCAAAACTGGAAATTGAAACACTGGTAACAAAATGACCATCAAAATTATCATCACATTTATATCCACCAACAGGAACACCACCCCTACCACCACTCACATTCATTCATTCATTCATTCATTACGAATACTTATGTAGCTGTCCTTCAAGGCTACTACTCAGGAGCGCTGCCGACCCCAGTACGGCAGAAATGAAAAGTTTTAAGGGGAGTATAAACAGAGTCAGAGTGGACCCTCGGGAACAAGCGCAGCGCCAATGGAAGCGTGTTCCAGAACGAGGGGTAAACCACTGAGAAGGCACGAATTTTATTTAGTAATTGTTTGGGCAAATGGAACAACGAGTAAGTCTCGCTTAGTACAAGAAGAGAGCGGCGGCCCGGTGCACTCAAAGTAAAGATCGTGAAGATTGGCAGGGGCGAAGACCCAGCAAGGACCACCAGATCAAAGCGATGATACGCTACTGAACATGCTTGATTTGCACACTACAATAATCATTGCCTTCTGATGATGCAAATGGCGGTTGTTATAACATAAAATGTCAGATAATTGTCCAATTCGAAACTATGAATGTCCAAATACCGGAATTTTAAGTAAATTTCGCGCTAGAAATTCGCATAACAACGTTTAGTAAAAGCTTTCATATTGCCAGAGCATTCCCTTCGCAAGCCTTTTTGGAACACAAAGACAATTTTTTCGTTTTATAGATAAAATGTAGGTTACTAATGGTATAGTCATAATCTTTCATTCATTCATTCATTCATTCATTCATTCATTCATTCAGAGCATTTATATAGCACCCCTTAAAGAATCTACCAGGGAGCGCTCCCAGCCCAGCCACGACTAAAGAGGTCGTCATGTATACCTGTCTTTGATTTCTTTTGTTGTATCCTCTTCTGATAAACAGCTGACATCGACTGCTGCAAACTGAGCTCTAACCATCGCAGGAGTCAACCACACTTCATGGTCACCAGAACCTCTAGAGCAAAGCAGAGACAGTCATTGCTATTGTTATCATGTCATTGTTATTGCATGTTATTGTTATTAAACAATTGTTATCATGTCATTGTTATTGCATGTTATTGTTATTAAACAATTGTTATTATGTCATTGTTATTGCATGTTATTGTTATTAAACAATTGTTATTATGTCATTGTTATTGCATGTTATTGTTATTAAACAATTGTTATTATGTCATTGTTATTGCATGTTATTGTTATTTAACAATTGTTATTATGTCATTGTTATTGCATGTTATCCTGTGTTGTCCTCATTGCATGTTATTGCTACTTTAGGTTATTGTTAATGCATGTTATTTTTATCATAATGTGTCATTGTTACTTATATGCTATTGTCATTGCATGATATTGTGTGTTATTGTTATAATTGTGTTGTTATTATAATATGTTATTGCATGTTATTGTCACAACATGTTATTGTGTGTTATTGCTACCATATGTCATTGTTACCAACTGTTATTGTTACTATTACGTTTTGCAAGGCGACCGCTCTAACCAATCAGCAAATGTATTCATGTATGTATGTGTATGAATCTATGCATACTTGTATACATGTATACAAGTATATGCATATACTTGAATAGCTAGTACTGTAGCAAGCGCTATATAAATAATCAGATACGATACATATGCATGGATGCATGTGTGCTTGTAGATTGTGAGTAGTTATTGTCCGATTGTCATCCTACCCAATCTGTTCAGAGATGATTCCCATCTTGTCATCTTTGGGGAGCGATTCTAAAAGCGGAGGAACGTCAAACGGAAGCAAATCCTCAATGAACGGATCCTTCCTGGAAAAAATATCAAATGATCTTAACATCAAAAGTTTATTTCTGTACACCCAAAGCTCACAATGGACACCAAAACTCATAATTAACACCAAAACTCACAATCAACACCAAAACTCATAATTAACACCAAAACTCACAATCAACACCAAAACTCATAATTAACACCAAAACTCATAATTAACACCAAAACTCATAATTAACACCAAAACTCACAATCAACACCAAAACTCATAATTAACACCAAAACTCATAATTAACACCAAAACTCATAATTAACACCCAAAACCCATAATTAACACTAAAACTCACAATCAACACCAAAAACCAACAATTGACCCTAAAAACTCGCCATGATACTAAAAACTCACAAGTTACACTAAACTTGCTTGAGCGGGTTCATAAACTCCACCATGACGAATGTAGTAAAGAAAAACACTGAGGCATTTTTGCAGTTTTTTTACACAATATGTTGACAGCTACCAAGAAAGAATTAACTAATACCTCTACACGAGAGACAGACAGACAGAGACAGAGAGAGACAGAGAGGCAGAGACAGAGAGAGACTGATTCCTGAGATCACCTACCATCTTGGAACCCAAACGTTCACCAGCGATGGAGTCCCAGAAAGAGACGCAGTCGAAGGAGAGGGAAACTTCTTCCACGACATCACACCTTTTATTATCTCCTGTACCAAACACACAGACACAACTCCATGTCAAATACACGCACTTTAAGAGGTCCCAATCTGGCGGCGCCATATAAATACGCACTGATATAGCAATGTCACTTATCCAGAGTATATTTTCCTAAGTCTTTGTGAACTTAACCACCAAAATTGGAGTGTATTAGCTTGCAAATGAGTAGAGGAGACTCACCGTATATATAAACGTTAGTATAACCACAAAGAATACTTTAATTTTGTAAACCTAGTAACAGTATTGTATTATATCTGATCGTTTATAGAGCGCCTCTAATAGGGTGAACCGTTTAATTTTGCATTTTAATTCAGAAGTGCTGCCAGTGTGTAGGGCCCCACGAAAAGAAGTAGGTTTTGAGAAAAGCGAAAGAGGACGCGAGACTGCCAGATAGAATCACGCCTACCTCTCTGTCAAGGTACTGTTTCTGGGTAGCCATGTGTGGATTGTTGGCGTCAGACGACAGGTAGCGCGGAAGAGGGCACATGTGGAAATCGGGATCCAACTCAGAGTATGGAAGATGGGTCTGGAAAGCCATCAGTCCAGGAACCGGATTCTAAAAGGCGGAAACAGTATCAAAAGACTTTAACATAGGCCTAAGTGTGTTTAATAATGTTAAATAGTCACACGTGAGAAGGTCTGTGAAGTACTAAGGTCGCCATATCAGGTTACTTTGTTCATTCATTCATTGATTTGTTCATTCATTCATTCATTCATTCATTCATTCGTTTGTTCATTCATGTCCTCACTAGTTTATTCATTCACTCAAATGTTCATTCATTCATTCAAGCATTCATTTGCTTGCTCATTCACATTAATTCGCTCATTCATTTGCAATATCAGCCTAAAAAATCAACGTGAATCTTGCAAACTTATCCGCAATGAATGTACTTTCATTTTGCAAATTTAGTCACAAAAGCCATTGTGCATTAATTCATCTGTGAATGCATGTGCTCGATCATTTTATCCATTCATTCATTCATTGGTTAATTCATTTGTTTATTCCTTCAATCATAAATTCATCTCAATGCTCAATACGCAATATATCGTGAGAGGGTAAAATTCAATTTTTTCACAAGCGACAACAGCGACAGATTAAAGTAAAATCCGGTAAAACTGATTCTTACGAAGATATGAAGCGCTGGGTATTTGACGGGTTGAAACATGGCCTTGGGCGGAGCTAAGACTGTGACCTCTGACCCCTGTCTGGTCGAAAACGATTGCTTGACACCACTTGAAGCAAATTGGGTATCAGTGTCTTCACTCAGAGGCTGTGGAAGGTTTATCACCTCATCCTAGAATTAAGATAAACCAGGCACATAGGTAATACTTTTGTAATTAGACAGGTAAGACCTCTGCAGGTAAACAGGTAATACATTTGTAGATATACAGGTAATTCATATGTAGGTAGACAGGTAATACCATTGTAGATATAAAGGTAATACCTTTGTAATGCAGGTAATACCATTATAGACATACAGGCAATACCTTTGTAGGCATACAGGTAATACCATAGTTAATACCATAACATGCCCATAGGTAACACCTTTGCACATATATATAGGTGACTAAACCAACAATATATTATATAAGCTTTGAAGCTTCACTGAATTTAAATTGAAATTTCAATTCTCAAAATTTATGCAAATAAAAATTTAAAAAAATGTTAAGAACTTAAAATTTAACCGGGATTTGATTAAAAATTATCGCTTTAATCAAACTCAAGATAATTTAAATCAAAATAAAATATTATTTAGTTTAGTCCAATGCAATTAGAGTCTAGCATCATAAAACTTTAGTCATATAGCATCCAAATCTAAAGTAAAAAAGATATAATCCAAACAAACTTATCCTATCGCATGCAATTGAACCTCATTAATAATCCATTGAACACGCTGTTGATAGACATTAAATACATTTTAATAGAAACATTTTTCATCGAAACGAAATTAATTTGTACTGGGTCCTGCTAGCCAACCTCTGCTCCTGTTCTCAAAGGTTTGACAAGACACACTGGGACGTAATTCGAAGAAGCCACTTGCACGTCAAAAAATTGGTAGCCGAGAAGTTTATACTGCTGTGGAACCTGGACCAGAAAGAACCCAACACTTAGAGGACAGAAAAAATTAACGTAAATTATCATAAATTAAGAGAAATTAACATTAAAAAAATGAATGACAATGCTGATGATGATGAAAATGATAATGATAAATAAAAGGAAGATGATGATGATAACAACAAAGATGATGACTGTGGTGGAGGTTATGACGATGATGATGATGATGACGATGATGGTGGTGGAGGTGATACGATGATGATGATGATGATGATGATGGTGGTGGAGGTGATACGATGATGATGATGATGATGAGGATAATGACAATGATGGTGGTGGAGGTGATATGATGATGATGATGATGATGAGGATAATGACAATGATGGTGGTGGAGGTGATATGATGATGATGATGATGATGATGATGATGGTGGTGGAGGTGATATGATGATGATGATGATGATGAGGATAATGACAATGATGGTGGTGGAGGTGATATGATGATGATGATGATGATGATGATGATGGTGGTGGAGGTGATATGATGATGATGATGATGATGAGGATAATGACAATGATGGTGGTGGAGGTGATATGATGATGATGATGATGACTATGATGACGATGACGGTGGTGGAGGTGATATGATGATGATGATGATGATGATGATGATGGTGGTGGAGGTGATATGATGATGATGATGATGATGATGATGATGATGATGATGATGATGATGATGATGATGATGATGATGATGATGATGATGATGGTGGTGGAGGTGATATGATGATGATGATGATGATGATGATGATGATGGTGGTGGAGGTGATATGATGATGATGATGATGATGAGGATAATGACAATGATGGTGGTGGAGGTGATATGATGATGATGATGATGATGATGATGATGGTGGTGGAGGTGATATGATGATGATGATGATGATGAGGATAATGACAATGATGGTGGTGGAGGTGATATGATGATGATGATGATGATGATGATGATGGTGGTGGAGGTGATATGATGATGATGATGATGATGAGGATAATGACAATGATGGTGGTGGAGGTGATATGATGATGATGATGATGACTATGATGACGATGACGGTGGTGGAGGTGATATGATGATGATGATGATGATGATGATGATGGTGGTGGAGGTGATATGATGATGATGATGATGATGATGATGATGATGATGATGATGATGATGATGATGATGATGATGATGATGATGATGATGATGGTGGTGGAGGTGATATGATGATGATGATGATGATGATGATGATGATGGTGGTGGAGGTGATATGATGATGATGATGATGATGAGGATAATGACAATGATGGTGGTGGAGGTGATATGATGATGATGATGATGATGATGATGATGGTGGTGGAGGTGATATGATGATGATGATGATGATGAGGATAATGACAATGATGGTGGTGGAGGTGATATGATGATGATGATGATGATGATGATGATGGTGGTGGAGGTGATATGATGATGATGATGATGATGAGGATAATGACAATGATGGTGGTGGAGGTGATATGATGATGATGATGATGACTATGATGACGATGACGGTGGTGGAGGTGATATGATGATGATGATGATGATGATGATGATGGTGGTGGAGGTGATATGATGATGATGATGATGATGATGATGATGATGATGATGATGATGATGATGATGATGATGATGATGATGATGATGATGATGACGATGACGGTGGTGGAGGTGATATGATGATGATGATGATGATGATGATGATGATGATGATGGTGGTGGAGGTGATATGATGATGATGATGATGATGAGGATAATGACAATGATGGTGGTGGAGGTGATATGATGATGATGATGATGATGATGATGATGGTGGTGGAGGTGATATGATGATGATGATGATGATGAGGATAATGACAATGATGGTGGTGGAGGTGATATGATGATGATGATGATGACTATGATGACGATGACGGTGGTGGAGGTGATATGATGATGATGATGATGATGATGATGATGGTGGTGGAGGTGATATGATGATGATGATGATGATGATGATGATGATGATGATGATGATGATGATGATGATGATGGTGGTGGAGGTGATATGATGATGATGATGATGATGAGGATAATGACAATGATGGTGGTGGAGGTGATATGATGATGATGATGATGATGATGATGATGATGGTGGTGGAGGTGATATGATGATGATGATGATGATGAGGATAATGACAATGATGGTGGTGGAGGTGATATGATGATGATGATGATGATGATGATGATGATGATGGTGGTGGAGGTGATATGATGATGATGATGATGATGAGGATAATGACAATGATGGTGGTGGAGGTGATATGATGATGATGATGATGATGAAGATAATGACAATGATGGTGGTGGAGGTGATATGATGATGATGATGAGGATAATGACAATGATGGTGGTGGAGGTGATATGATGATGATGATGATGATGATGGTGGTGGAGGTGATATGATGATGATGATGATGATGATGATGATGATGATGGTGGTGGAGGTGATATGATGATGATGATGATGATGATGATGATGATGATGGTGGTGGAGGTGATATGATGATGATGATGATGATGATGATGATGATGATGGTGGTGGAGGTGATATGATGATGATGATGATGATGATGATGATGATGGTGGTGGAGGTGATATGATGATGATGATGATGATGAGGATAATGACAATGATGGTGGTGGAGGTGATATGATGATGATGATGATGATGATGATGATGATGATGATGATGAGGGTGGTGGAGGTGATATGATGATGATGATGATGATGAGGATAATGACAATGATGGTGGTGGAGGTGATATGATGATGATGATGATGATGATGATGATGACTACATCAACAGATCAACTTTGAAATTTCTTGACCATTCATGAGCTTGTTTTTTATAAGCTTTCTGTTTTTGTCTAGTATATAACCGACTGACTGACTCATGTTGATGATGATGATGACGACGACGACGATGATGATAACGATACCAATACTGATGACCATTACATCATTGCTATCAGCATCATCACCACACACCATATTGACATGAGACGATTGTTCTGAGACAAAGGTAAATATCTGTTTGAACTCTTAGGCACAAATACTAGCAAACAATAGCCAATTGCTGATTTCACCTTGAGAGCGAAATAAGGCACTTTCTCTTTCAGACGAATCTCTTGCGGTTTCAATGGCACAATGCCTGGACCATCGGCCACCTAACAACAACAATAAAAGGAACTCTTTTGACAATGACAATGCAACAAAAATTAATAATAATGGAACTAAAACAAAGAAAAGAGACAATGAGTTTTTATACCATTATTATTGTTATTATTATTATTATTATTACTATTATTATTATCATTATTATTATTATTATTTTTTTATCACCAGAGTTATAAAAAATCTCTCAGGTTCTAAGTAAAAATAGAACTGCATTAAAGATCGTAAATTACCATAGATATTGTTGTCGTTCTTGTTGTTGTCGATGTCAATATTGTCATCAGTATCGTCAATTAATACTTTTATTATCATCATTGGCAGCAGCAGCAACATCAACATCATCAACATCATCATCGTCCTCATCATCATCCGAATATTCCAGCATCTCCACTACCAACACAAAAAACCCAATGCATGTTAATATCCTAAAATAACCACCAACCAATTCATCTTGTTCTCTTGGAGCCTCGTAGACAGGGAACGTGACACTCGTAACCCTCGCGACACTAATCTGTGACGCATCAACTGATCCGTCACCAGCATCACCTCTCATGACAATAACACCAGCACCTGACAAAAACAATTCCCAATATTACTATTTATTTACTATTTATTTCATTATTATATAATTGCAACCATTGTGTGTTCAAGATCAGTAGATTTTAGTCTATACAGAGTTCACCGAACAGACTCAAACTCGTAGTCGTCGGATGTAAGACTGAGCACTTCACCAAAAGAATACACAAGAGACAGTCATGCAATTATTTCTACAATGTAAATTCTAAAATCAGTACCATTATTACTATTCTTATTACTACAATCATCTTCGTCGTCATCATCATCATCATCATCATTATTAACAATAATAATATTGTAAATACTACTAATATATTAATCATAAAAATTCGATAATAAAAAAACACAAAAATGGTGAAATTATTCGATGCTAATAAGTTAACTCACCAGATGTGTCATTTTCTGGATTCAGTAGCTCAGGATTTGTTAAAAGTTTTCTCAGAGCTCCTAACCTCGGCTCCACTCTCCGCTGAATTATAACCTGAAGAAGTCATTAAAGCACAGAGAAATATGAAGAAATCATTTCATCTCATAGAAATATGCAGAAGTCATTTCATTCCATAGATATATGAAGAAGTCATTTCATCCCATAGAAATATGAAGAAGTCATTGAATTTGAATATAAAAATGACGAAATCATACCAATCCACAGAAATATGAAGAAGTCGGCTAAACCTAGAGGAAAGTGGTCAGGCAAAGCAAGAAAAAATTAAAAAAGTCAAGCCAGGTCAGAGGAACACAATATGAGGACGTCATGAAGGGCCCAGGTAAATATAACATAACAGAGTTAAGCATAGGCCAGAGAAATATGGATAGCCATAGCAAGGCCAGAGAAACATTCGTGAGATACTCTATCAAAAGCAGGTTAATGTCGCAACCCACAATATCGAGAAAATGACCGAAAATGACAAGAACACAAAATTTCATCACCTAACTATTACTTTTTTATGAAGAAATAACTTTGTTACTCGAATTTGATCCAAACTCAAAACACACAAAACTGATCCTTCGTGACTTTTTGGCAGTCATCCCGAAATTGTAAATTGCGACATAACGCCTTCTTTTCATAGAACATCTCACATTTCTTTCTTGTTATATCGAACTTTTAGTAACAAACCCAGCTTTGGCTTGCTATCTTCATAATGCTTGGTCCTACATTAACACTTTTCATTAAACAGCACCGATGGCAAAGATGCCAAAACATATGTTATTACTGAAAAATAACTTGTTATCACACTTAATGAAACGGAAACAGCGCAGACCTTCCTAGCTGCTTGTTGAAAGCGATTGATTGATGCCTGTCTGTTCAACCAGAGGTCGTTGACGTAGGCGTCAAATGTAGCGACTGGTGCTGCCACCTAGGAAATATTTAATGTAATCAAGCATTTATATAGCGCCCCTTCAAGATATCAACTCTGCAATTAAACAATCAAGCACCATAACTAATAGATATCATGGTGATGAATGTAATCAGCACGATGATAATATTAATGATGATAGCACAGAGTAGATGATGATGATCTCGACGATGATAACGTCAAAAACGACGATAATATGTTGATGACGGAAATGCCATACAAATCACCATAGTGAATGAATGATGATGAAGATGACGATAATGATGAAGACGACAACAACTGCTGACACGGACAATGATGATGAGATCTAGACGATGAATTGATGACAAAGGCAACTCAGAGTAAGATTGCGATTTATTTTCTAACCAAAGATGCGAGCCTTCGTGTTCTTCTAGACGTCAGTTGGGCCACAGTTCGACAGCATTCGTCCTCTTCATCGAGATCACCTCTTCTCAGCTGAAATCAATCAATAAATCAATCAATCAATCCATCAACCAATGAATGAAGGAATCAATCAATCAACCAATGAATGATGAATCAATCAATCAATCAACCAATGAATTAATCAACCAAAGAATTACTGAATGAATGAATGAATCAATGAATCAATCAGTCAATATAACTGAAATGGATCATCTATATACATACATACAAACATACATACATATGAACACACATTCATAAATACATACATACATACATACATACATACATACATACATACATACATACATACATACATACACACATACATACATACATACATACATACATACATACATACATACATACACACACACATACATACATACATACATACATACATACATACATACATACATACACACATACATAAATACATACATACATACATACATACATACATACATACATACATAAATACATACATACATACATATATAAATTCATACATACATACATACATACATACATACACACACACACACACACACACACATACACACATACATACATAAATACATACATACACACATACATACATATATACATACACACATACATACATACATACATACATACATACCTACACACATACATACATACATACATATATAAATTCATACATACATACATATATAAATTCATACATACATACATACATACATACATACACACACACACACACACACACACACACACACATACACACATACATACATAAATACATACATACACACATACATACATATATACATACACACATACATACATACATACATACATACATACATACATACATACATACATAAATACATACCTACACACATACATACATACATACATACATACATACCTACACACATACATACATATATACATATATAAATTCATACATACACACATACATACATACATACATACATACATACACACACGCACACACACACACACACACACACACACATACATACATACATACGCACACACATACATACATACATACATACATACATACATACATACATACATAAATACATACATACATACATACATACACACACACACACACACACACACACACACACACACATACATACATACATACATACATACATACACACATACATACATACATACATACATACATACAAATGTCAAATTGAACCTGATATGCTCGCTGTGATACTTCTCTGTCTCGTAGAACGCGAGCACAAAACGCGGCCGTGACAGCATCCTCTCCTCGCTTCATCTGCCACCGAAGCTGGTTCTGCCTCTCGCTGTACACATCCTTCCGAATGGCAACGTCAAACATCGCCTCCTACAAACATCAACAAAATACGTAAAGGTCCTTCAAAGACAATGAAGAAGACAATTGAAATCTTGATTGCTTCATGGAGGTTCATTCCCCTAAGAAGTCGCGCCTCTGAGTAGATACCTTGAAGGGGTGCAATATCAAATTGACATTGAATGACTGACTGACTGACTGACTGCCTGCCTGCCTGACTGACTGACTGACTGACTGACTGACTGACTGCCTGACTGACTGACTGACTGACTGATTAATTGATATGTCTCTCTGGCCTAAGCTCTGCAATAGTTCTCTGGTCTTATTATGACTATCATATTTCTTTCAAACACCTATAACTGTATACAAATGCTGCTTGTATGCATATCTCTTTTTATGTAGGACCTTTTTTAACATCACATACATACTATTATTACTACCACCAATACTATAAACACCACGATAAGATTCAATGTGAACATGAGATGAAATATGAAATATGAAAACTCCTGTATGTTTCTATTCTACACCAATGCATATGTGTGTATGTATGTATGTGCGTGTGCGTGTGTGTGTGTGCGCGCGTGCGTGCGTACGTATGTGTGTATATGTATGCATGTATGTCAAGATATATACACATACAAATAAAATACATATCTGAGGCGGCGATCTCATTTGACAGGTGGGGGTACAACCAATGAGAGGGGTAGGAAATGTTGGGAGCAAACATATATGTGTTCCCTCTCTGTAAAAGGTAGGGGGCTTGTCTCCGTTGACCCCCTCCTGAGATCGCCGCCCCTGCAGCGTGGATGCATTACCTTCATCTGCCTTGTAAGAGTTTTCGCCTGAGACTGCGATCCAAAGACAGCTGTTAAACAAGACGAGATGTTTTCAATCGATGCCAAACAATCGAATTTAATCAAATTTAATGAAATCATAATCCAGTCGAATCTGAACTGATCTATATGATAATGTCGCTATCATCATCATCATCATTATAATTATTATTATTACTAATATCATTACTAATATTATTGTTATTAATATTATTATTACAATGATTATCATAATTATCATTATTAATACTATTATTACTACTAAAATTATTTTTTATTATTACTATTAATACTATTGTAATAATCACAATTATTATTATTACGAGTAGTAGCAGTAGGTGTAACAGTGGTAGTTTTAAATACACTTGAAATGTCAGAAGATCTTCATACAAGGTGCAAAGAAATCATCTGAGAGTAGAAGCATCGAAACCATACTCTCCGCGTCACAAGGTGGGTGCTCTTATCACTGGCCCAATGTGTCCCCTGCAGAATGATGCAGTGCATCGACAGACAAAGAAAGACAGAGACAGAGACAGAGACAGAGACAGAGACATACTTGAGCGAAGGTCTTTCATTCGTAGCATTCCTGGCTTCTGATTGAGAACGATGCTGACCGAATGTGGGTTGCTGAGGTCGACCGGAATTCGAACCCCATCGCGTTCTATGACCTAGAGCAAGCAGAAAGTACAAAGCAGCTACATAAATCAGCATTCATACACAAATGAAAACCCATGCAAACATACATACAAACTAACGTAAGTACTAAATACACACAGGCCCGCCGAGAGGAGCATGGGGTTAATGAATAGGGGCCTGGCAAGTTTTAGGAACCCCATCAGGGTTCACAAAAAACTTATAAAACGTTTTATGATCTGTTAAAGAAAATTTATGACCAACGACTCTTTAAATATGATATTATTGACACTTGAAAATTACTGCTGCCAGGGCTCAGATGGTCCTGCGCCCTCACCAGGCCCTTCTAAGCGTTCCATGCACTGATATATGCCACAGCATCATGCCCTCTCTGTTGTGGGCCCTACCACTTGGAATGGACTTGACCTCTGGATTTTACCTAGAAGCTCCTTATCTTCTTTCTCCTCTTCTCTTAAATCTCTTCTCTTTGGCCATGGTAAGACTGGGAGCGCCTCTTAGTAAATATCTTGACGAGGAGCTACATCAAGTTCCATTGATTGACTGATTGATTGATTGATTGAACAGTTTTTAAACATAAAGCCTCTGAATATTAGCAAAACAATCTTTATCTACTAGAGAACACATTCTCTTCCATCTCAGTGATTGCTCTGACTAGGGACCCAAAATATTGTTGACAGGCAAACATACATTCATACCCACATACATACATACCCACATACATACGTACATACATACATACATACGTACGTACATACATACATACATACATACATACATACATACATACATACGTACATACATAAATACATACATACATACATACATACATTCATACATACATACATACATACATACATTCATACATACATACATACGTACATACATACATACATACATACATACATACCCACATACATACATACATACATACATACGTACATACATAAATACATACATACATACATACATACATACATACATACATACATACATACATACATACATACACACACACTGTTTCTAGTACTTTGGTTTTGCAGAAGCTTACACTGACCTGAGTCTCCGTCTCCGATGGCAAGCGAGGAGTTTTCGTCTTCATCTTTCGGCTGCGTGCTCGATCAAGAGGCGAGATCGCAGTTGGATCGAGAGTCATCTGAGGAGCGAGAACAGACTCCATAGCACGATCGGACGCTCGTAGGATCTCGCTAGAACCAGAAAGGCAGAATTGATCATGTACCGAGAGGTCTTTAATCAAAATCGTAATCTCCCAACTACTTCAGCGCTACTTGACAGTTAAGTGCAGGGCACCAGCTTATTCACGAGTGAAATACCAAGTCATACAGGTTGTCCAAAGGAGGTTCTCATCTGCTGAAGTCAATTAACTGACTGACTTGTATCAGAATCCTGTTTATTTGGCAGTGTCTTCCAAACTATGGGTCTGTGGCATCTTGTCAAGTGGGTTGTCCTACTTCATGTTTTTTTCAAAATAGTTTAATTAAATTCAGAAAGAAAAAAATTTAAGTGTTCCCTCAATGTTCCTTTTAAGCCCTGCACATGTGTATGCACACTAAGTTATTGTCTCCTACTCAGAGGCCTAACCTACTCCAGAAATGATGGTTCCTAGGCTGATGCGTTCATTTATTTATTTTAGACAACTTTTCTTAGGTCATCAGAACTTATCCCCATCGACTTTCAGATATGGTCTTAATTTAACTATCATCGCATTCAGCTCGGACATGCGCAAAAAAGTGGCAACCATTTATAAAATGTTGGACAGACAAAACATCTTGTGCGCACTATCTATAAAAAATCAGAGGGAACATTGCCCTTGACCATTTTTTTTATATATTCACTGTAGTATACTCAATTGAGTAGAGTCTACTCCCCACCTATTAAATTTCAATGCATGCAATGTAAAGTTACAGAAGTATAACTCAATATCGTTTGCTTGATGAAGTGGGTCACTGAAATTCCAAGATATTCGAAAGTGGGTCTTAAGCAGAGGCGGCGATCTCGTCTGACAGGTCGCGGGGGGCACCCAATGAGACGGGTAGGAAATGTGGGAGGACACACCTACAACGTGTTCCCTCTCTGTAAAAATATGGGGAACTAGTCCCCCTCGATCCCCCGGGACTGCCTCCCCTAGTCCTTCGACAAAACAGTCTGGGAGACACTGTTATATGTACCTTTTCATGCCGGGGAGGCATCGTCCGGTGACCATGCAGATGAGTGGACCGGCCAGGAACTGCGAGATGTCCAGCTGCATTCTCATCATCGCAGAACTGAACGACGTTGGACTGAAGGAGACGAAAATGTCCACCTCACCATTCGATGGCACGATTCCTGTTTCGAACAACAGATAACAATAACAATAATTATAATGATAATAAAAACATCTACAAAATAATTATAATTGGCATTTAATTATTTCTGAATTTCAAACTGACAAACTGCTACTACTACTGCTTCAACTAAAATTAACACTAAAACTACTTCTACCTATACAACTACTACTACTACTACTACTACTACTAGTACTTCCACTACAACAACCACTATTGCTAGTAATAATACTACTATTAAAATAATAATAATAATAAAATAACATATGTGTACTAAAATGTATGGAACAGCCTGTACAACTGGTCATTGAAGGGTCAAAGGTCAACCTTCCTGACCTGCCATTGGTTCGACCTTGTAGGCCGGATGTGGCTGGAGGTAGGTCAGTCGGAATTCGAAATCGACCGGCGCATGACATCTGAGTGGAAAGACTTTTGTTTTCCTAAATAAGAAACACAGTGAATACACGAAAGCGGTGTTATATGGTGCTCTGAGCTGATACCTGGTGCTATATGGTGTTATATGGTGCTATGAGGTGTGTGCGTTATGCAGTGCTATGAGGTGATACCTGGTTCTCTGTGGTGTTATATGATGCTGTGAGGTGATACCTGGTGATACATGGTGTTATATGGTGCCAATGTGGTGTTATATAGTCCTGACGTGATACTTGGTGTTATGTGGTGTTAAATAGTCACATGTGGTGCTATGTACGTCCCCAAATTTACCAACTTGATGCATCATATAAAAACCACAAAGTGACTCACGGTAGATATACAAATTGAACTCGTGCCTCTTACTCCAAATATTTTCTCTTCAGGACTACCTCTATTTACCGGCACTGGCTTACAGGCTTTGGCATAAGGCAAGTCACCAAAATAACCACACCCAAGCGGTTCTACACAGCAAAAGCCATTTCTGGATCTGAATATTAGAATAGCTAATATTTCTTAAATAGAGATGAAAACGATAAAAACTATGATGCATACGTGTCGCCAAGCGGAACTGCGGGAAAATCGATCATCTGCGGAAATTCCGAAGTGTTCATGACCGGATATGCATGGATTGGGACAACGAGGTTTTTATCGCCCTGTGTCAAAAAAACAAGCAAAAATAGGCACATCTAACAAAATACCAGATCCAAAAAAACAAAAAACAAAAGAAGAAGTAGAATCAAAAGAAAATGGTAAGAATTTAAAACTGACCGAATTGACCAAAACTAAAATAATCAAACGAACAACCAATGTGAAATGGCTCAAAAAAGAGAAATCCGAAAACAACCTCTCTAGCAGTTTTGGTTCAACAACACTGTTTGACATCAAAGATCATCAGTGTTGCCCTCCTACCATATCCAGGCCTTGGACTGGCACTGTCAGAGCGCGAAAAGTGGCAGAGTTGCGGAAATACTGCTTGAAATTCTGAGACGACCACTGTTACCGAATAACCTGAATAACAATTTCCTGCTTATTTGGTAAAGTGTATTTAACTTGCATTGACCTACTGACCTTGTAGTGAATTGACCTTGTATTGACCAAATGACCCTGCAGTGTTTTTACCTTGTACTGACTTACTGATCATGCAATGAACTCACCTTGTATTGACTATATGACCTTGCAGAGCATTGACCTTGCATTGACCTACTAACCTTGCAGTGTATTCGGACACAGTCGTAATAGTATCGCCACTCGTCTGGAAAGAACTCGATCACGCATGACAGCACAAGACCAGGAACCAGCCTTCGCTAAACAGACAAAAAAGACGAAAGAATAACAGATAACTTGTAACATATGCAACTTGGAACAAATACTACTTGTAACATATGCAACTTGGAACAAATACTACTTGTAACATATGCAACTTGGAACAAATACTACTTGTAACATTTGCAACTTGGAACAAATATACTTGTAACATATGCAACTTGGAACAAATACTACTTGTAACATATGCAACTTGGAACAAATATACTTGTAACATATGCTACTTGGAACAAATACTACTTGTAACATATGCAATTTGGAACAAATATACTTGTAACATATGCTACTTGCAACAAATACTACTTGTAACATATGCTACTTGGAACAAATACTACGTGTAACATATGCAACTTGGAACAAATATACTTGTAACATATGCTACTTGGAACAAATACTACTTGTAACATATGCAACTTGGAACAAATATACTTGTAACATATGCAACTTGGAACAAATATACTTGTAACATATGCTACTTGCAACAAATACTACTTGTAACATATGCTACTTGCAACATAAACAATTAGTAACATATAATACTTGCAACAGATGCTACTTACATTCTTAGTGTACTTGATTTTAAAGTACTTTGTCTGTGGAGGAATGATGTGCATCTGTTGAATATCTGTCGACATGTTCTGAAGTCCTAACGTCCGACTAAAACTGCGACCCGGTTCAAAACCGCCAAAGTGGACAACCATCGGGTCGACCCGTATCAAACCATTGTCAGCAACTTTACAGAATAATTCTAAAAATAACACAAGTTAAGCTTACATGTATGATAATACTAATCACATGCACACTAAGTAGGGCTGGTACTGATTAATATTTTTTAATTAATTAATCTAAAAAATTAACTCTGCACAAACGAACCACACAAAGTAAGTACGCTGAAGCGTTGTACCATCATTGTGATTAAGATTATTATTATCATTACTATTTTATATTTCTCTTAATACCCGAGATAGTTATAATGCCTCAGGCTCTTAAAACTATGCATAAAGACTGCTATTATTATTAAATGCTATTATTATTATAACTATAATTATCATTATCATCATCATTTAAATTGTATAAACCCTTACTTGTGTCTAGAATGTGGTTTGGTACCGGAACGCTGACTCTCGGCTCTACGATCTGCATTGTGTCTATAAGTCTACCCCTTCGTCCCAGCTGTTGATCCACAGACCCGGTGTAGTACGGATCCATAAACATCTCCATACTGGGGTTACTTATCGTCAACATGGTCCTCCTCTTTGTGGTTACTTTCGCATGGAACAGTCACAACGTAATACTCAACGCCCCAGCTTTACCAAGTGAAAAAACCGCTCTGATATAAGCCAACTTGAAATGAAATATCAATCGTCTATTTTTTAGGCGAATCGCGTGCGTTCAAATATTACATTTTCTAGTGAAAATAAATGGGTAATTGCGAGAAAGACGCTTCTTAGTGACCGTACATAACCGCAACCGCCATGTTGTTTATAATTTCGCCACAGCGACCACGGGTGGTCAATTAAATATTTGACTCTAGCATTCCTTAACGTCTTCGGCAATCATAAGGCTACATAAGGTTAAAATTTTGTGAAAACAAACTATCTCGTAAAAAATAAACAGCTTATTAGTCGTGGACTCGTGTATCAGACACCATTGCCATAGTGATACCACAGACTATATGTAGGTAGAGTCAATTATATGAGACGTCTTTGATATATGTGAAGCGTTGCTATTAAATCCAATGGTGGTAGAGTCGCAACATTTCTACAGCGCCCACAAAAGCGAAGTCTCGGGAACCAGCTTATTCACAGGCGCTTAATCAAAACAGAATCGATACGCAGAGGGTCAAAATCCAGAGAGTCAGGCAGGGAGACAGATAGACGGCTAAGGTGGATGGTGTTTGGAGTTGAAACGGGCCAAACGGCGAGGAAGTTAGGAGGAAGAGGATTGATCAAAATAGGATTTGCGGAAGAGCAAGTGTTTGGAGTTGTGAGTGAAAGACCCGTGTGGAGATAACAAGAGGTGAGGTGTTCGCGAGTTCGTAGGACGGATCGGACATTGTCTTAATGCTGGAGGGAGTTTGTTCCAAAGAGGCGGGACAGCAATGGCTATGCAGCGATTTGCAAATTTGAGTGATGATGTAACGGAAGGGTGAAGTAGTGTGAGGGTGGCCGGTGGCAGCGTTGAGCACGAGACCAAGAACTCGAGGTCCCTGGCACAAGTACACCATTCAAACGGAACGTTAATCTACTTATTCAGATGTCTTGAAATATTTGCCTATCGTGTACTGTAAGTAATTTATAGTGTGATGTTCTCAGCCCGATGTTAATGGCTGAACCCGCAAAATTTCAAAGTGGCCGGTGAAACTGTTTGCTGGACCATTATTATGAATAGTATTCTTCAGCAATAAAATTATTTGTTTAAGCGTGTTATTCAATTTTAGCGTCTCAATAAATTGAGTTGTTTGTAAAAAGAATATATCGGTTTTGGTCTTGGTTTCGGACCATCGGTCTCGGCCTCGGTCTCGGTCTTGGTTTCGGATCACTCGGTCTCGGTCTTGGTCTTGGACCTCTCGGTCTTGGTCTCGGTCTTAGTCTTGAGTTGTTGGTCACGTGCCAAACACGTACTGGTTCACTTTGACTTCTGTATTGCGCCTACTCGCCTAAAAACTGTTCTGTTCAACAGTGCTGTGGTCTGGAGCGCTAGCACCTCAACAGGCCCATAGTAGCCTTGAGGGGGCTCTATATAAATCTTCGCAATGAATGAATGCATGCATGCATGCATGGATGAATGAACGAACGAACAAATGAATGAATGAACGAACGAATGGATGAATGAATGAATTGTAAAAATTGCGTTTATAATAGCACCAAAATGACACCTAAATCTATGTTCTTTCGCTAGGAGGCGATAAAGCAATTTAGTATTTTAAGGTTTGATACATTGGATTTATTTATTTTGCTCCGTCCCTCCTTTTCAGCTGAGCTCTTTACCCCGACCGGATTGTTTCCCTTTCCCTCTGCCGGATTGTTTCCCTTTCCCTCTGCCGGATTGTTTCCCTTTCCACCGGCCGGATTTTTTCCCTTTCCCTCTGCTGACGCCATGGACATAGGCGTGACTCTACATCGTAACAGCGATGCCTGGTACAACCACTTTTCTTCACCAAGATCCCTTTTCCTTCTCTCTTCCACCTCCTCCTCCGCCTCCTTTACCCAAAATCCTTCTCCTTCCTCTTCCTCTATTCTCCTCTCCTTCCATTCTGCGTTTCCATATCTTTATCATCCTCCTCCTCCACCCTCTTCTCCTCTTCCTCCTCCTCCTCCTCCTCCTTATCCTTATCCTTCTTTACCCAGATTCCTCTGCTGCGTCTCCCAGTGAATAACATACGCAGAGAACATTGCACCAGTCAATCTGATTTGAGTCGATATAATTCGGTTCAATCCGGTTCATAGCCAGACCCAAGTGGCGACGATAATAATGATCGTGTTTTAAATCTATTACC
The DNA here is from genome assembly GCA_959347315.1 of Bimastos eiseni. Classification (NCBI taxonomy): domain Eukaryota; kingdom Metazoa; phylum Annelida; class Clitellata; order Crassiclitellata; family Lumbricidae; genus Bimastos; species Bimastos eiseni. The sequence continues at coordinate 2,864,521 of OY365822.1, forward strand.
GTCCGATCTATAGAAACAGCGACTCATAATAGTTTGCCCTCGACGAATTGTCGAAAGTTTATACGGTCACTTCTCAAGAGAACGCTGTTTCTGCAGAGCGACCCGCCAGAAGTTTACAAAACTCGACAGGGTCTATGTCGATAACCTTCGTTTTCTTAAGTCTTTCATGGATTTTACCGATATAAAAATGTGTGGTGCTACAGTAGCAGTCGCCCTAATCAGCTATAATGTAAGCGTAAATACTTCAATTTTCTTACAGATTCGAATTCACGTAATTTAATACTGCAATTAGGCTATTAAATATGATATGGCAATGATGCAAACATGCTAGTAGGTCTACTGCTGCTACTTCCATTACTACTACGACACCAACATTCGCTACATCTACTAGACCTACGGTTACTACTACTGCTGCCACGACAACAGTACTGTAATAACACTAAACACCATCAATACTAGGCCTACTACTGTTGATGGTGATTAATATTATGAGTTGTAACCTAATTTTGTTATAATCGCTTCCGTTATTATCATCATCAGCATCATCATCATTAATAACTATTATTGTTCCATCGACTCCTGTTTTGGTCTTCATATCAGTACGCAACAGAAGTTATTACGACTCATTAGCTTAGATTGTATTACTTCTAAATACACCACAGTCTGTTATGACCAGACATGTTTGGAGCGTGACTGGGTCACCCTCAAGGGGCGATGTCGTGGGACGATAGTAGGTCACTTGGGATCGAGAGGGCGTTGTAAAGGGTTAAGCGGGAATCTTCCCTGGCTCTCAAGTGTCTGCTTGGGGACATCTATGACCTTATTAACTATCAAAACAAAAGGAACGCAACGTCGCTTCATTGCGGTCAATGACTTCCGTTAAAACCTTCTATGATGTTCGTTTAGGGGGCAGTATACGATGCCCGATGACTTCCGATTTGGCGATTGTATAAACTGGTATATCTTGTTAAGCTGGCAGGAAGACAGACGGAGAGACAAACAGACAGACAGACAGACGGACAGAGAAAGGGGCGTGGATAGACCCGTATAGAGAGAGAGATAGGGCCACAAACCGATGCGGAGACGTTACTTAGTTTATGTAACCTCTAGAATGTAGGCCTAACTGTTCCACACAAATTACAATACAACTGTAATTTGTAATAAACTGTAAACTGTAATTCTGCCAAACAGTTCAGGAATGCCCGTAGAAGTCGGGCAACGTGTTGTTAATTGGTCCATCCATCCTTACATCAGGGGCGGCGATCCCGGGGTTTCTAGGGGGACAAGTCCCCATACCTTTAATAGAGGGGGGACGTATTATGTGTGTTTCCCCCACCCTATTGCTTATGCTCTCATTGGGTGCAACCCACCCCCACATCTGAAACGATATCGCCGACTCTGCTTACATCAATCAATCTATATATCCATCTATCTCTCATCCATCAATCAATCCATCTATCATCCATCACTCTGTCATCTGACGATCAATCCATCTATTCATCCAATCGCTCATCTATCTATCTATCTATTTACCTTTCTATTTATCTATCTGCCATCAATCCATCCATCCATATCACCTTCATCGTCGTCGCTCTCCTCCTCCTCCACTTACTCATCATCATCATAACCACCACCACCGTCATCACCATCATCGTCATCATCTTCACCAGGAAACCCAGACCCAGAGTAAGGACCTCTCCGTCCTTCTGGTTCATTCCAGTTCACATCAGTTCAGCTGCATGGTATTAGCAGTATGAGGCAAATCATTTCAACACAACAGGTGGCAATTGTCGGTTACTACTTTGATCGTCAGTTCTCGCCGTTCATATCCTCCTAAACGCGCCGCGGTGTAAATGCTCTCAGATCACCCGCGAGTTAAGTTCAAAGAGGCTGAAAAAACTGGTCCCTTCGTCTGAGCAAAAACCTTCCATTCGCCAAGGCCCAAAGCGTAAATAATATGCCACTAATTGAGATGATAGGACTCCTAGAAATCATTGATACCCCGTCTGTATGAAGATTTCTATAATGTGACAACACTATTGGAATGGAGAATATTCTCTGTCTCATTTGCAGTTATACAAGTTCCAGATCCGTATTTTCGTGTAGTGATGCTTGTCCGTGTTCTCTTAATAAGAAGAAGTCGGCCAGTATTGAATGCCCGGTGTAGTTGCTTCCTTCACTCTGCTGAGAAGGGGTTCTTGTGGTTCTATTTGCCCTAACAGGAGCCATGCAAAAGCATACATTCTCTGTGGTATCATTCCAAGGGTTTGGAATGACCTTACTAAGGAGTCCTACGTCTGTTCCCTTAATCGTGTAGTGGTACTTTCATGGTCAGTTGAACACTCAAATTTTTGTTCGGGCTGGAGTTGGGAGCGATTTTGAGTATTTACCTAGAAAGGGCACTATATAAATGTTTGAATGAGTGAATTAGAGGTCTTTTGCTATGTTAGGAATTAACGGGAGTTTAAGACATATGTGAATCATTCAAATTGCCCAAAGGTAAGAAAGAAATGAGATTTTCGAGAAATATTTTCGTCCCAGCACCCCTCTGGGCATGCAGTGATATTTTTCGTACCCCTCATGAAAGATTTTAGATATTCCAAGAATTACACGCGCCGTCATGAAAATCCAAGATCGAAGAAATCAGGGCTCTGTGTAACGTCCTCTCATTACTTCGTCTAAATTCGCCGGCTTCATTCAAGCATGGCCGACTCTTGACAGCCATTTAGAAAACAGCCTTATGTAATTACCATCGGATCGACTTAAATACATGAATTATCACCAGTCGACTTTGAGAACAGCTTACGTGTGCGATGAGCAATAAACGTCTATTGAAAACATTTCCTATGGTTCGTAAATAAGGCAAAGCGATCCGATAACTCGATTTGAATTCGAGGCAGGATTCAATAAATCTTAAATCGGTTGAAAAAAGATAATCATTGAACCTGTACAGGTAGAGTTCACAGTTCAGTAAGTATTATTTCTTCTTTATCGCTTTTCTTTTTCTTCAGTCTTCTGCCGATGAACAGCTTTATGACATGGACGATTCTTGTCTCCCCTACTTTCTTTCCAACTCCCTCTGTCGCTCGCTTTCCTTTTTGTAGCTACACAAGGTTCTGCATTGTCCAGGTCTCTCAACATGTTCAATCTTTTCCATCCTCATGATGCCTTCCCCAGCATCCTTCTCTCCAGGACCGTCAGCAGCAGATCCACCTTCGAATTTATATACATTCGCCTACTAGAGATCAACTAAATGGCTACGCAAAGTCAGTGGCCATGTTCCTTAAATCGACAGGCAACCCACAGCTCATAAGCCCATTGCAAAATGTAAGCATGTATGTATGCATGTATGTATGTATGTATGTATGTATGTATGTATGTATGTATGTATGTATGTATGTATGTATGTATGTATGTATGTAATTATAAACTTAATCGTAATGTCAGTCTCAAATTGTTAAAGCGCTATTTATATATGTAGCCTTATACAGGGCACTATGTAGCTTGTTCACGAGTGCTGCGTCTAATCCGGGGGATTGTCTAGGCCTACTAAATGAAGTCTTAGATAAGTCTTAAGTTTAAACTGAAAAAGCGTAATAATAATACTAATCAAAAGGAAGAGATGCCTTAAGACTTTCTTATTTTCTAGTGGCTGCCACGCTGAGAGCGCTTCTGAATAGCTAGTACTGAAAGAAGCGCTATATAAATAACCAGGTACGATACGGTAAGTGAGGTACATTCGGTGGTGCTCTGGATACGAGTTAGAACGACTGCTATTGTCCAAGCACCGCACAACGACCAAATAAGCGAGTTTCTCGCGCCCGAGATTAACACTCACTGCCGAAAAGAGCGTGTGATAATAGATCGTAATCGTAATCTCATCATTTCAACGGCGCTC
>OY365822.1:2870918-2945918 GCA_959347315.1 Bimastos eiseni
AGACAGAGAGACAGAGTAAGGTTATGTGGTCTTGAGGTGACCTTGCAGGATATGGATAAGGTCGTGAGAGAGTGGTTGCAGCTTAATGATACTGTATGACGGCAAAGATCATTAGCGTCGCCCTCCTCCTTTATCCGGGCTTGGGACTGGCACTGGCACTGTCATGGATGTGGTCTGATCCAAAATATCAGCTCAAGTCTTAAGGATCAGATCAGATCCATTGATTTGATCATAATCTATTAAAGATCGATCTATCGACGATTCTCCAAGTGTCGCCATTGGTAATAAACAAATCTAAATACTTCTTGAAATTCGACACGCGACTTAATGACAATCGTGTTTATATAGCGACCTTATATAATTGTAAGCGTAAATCGTAATCGTAACGGCATCCTCCGAGATCTTAATGTTTGAAGAAGTTATGGTCTCAACCCTGTCTGGTGTTAATATTACTACGGAGTTAAAGATTACGCTTACGGTTATGATTACTAAAAGGATGACGATTATGTTTATGATTGCGATTACGGCTACGCATATGATTGCGAATACTTTTAGGATAACGATTATGATGACGATTAGGATTACGATTATGGTTACGAATGTGATTACGAATGCGATCACCTTTATGATTACGATCACAATTGCGATTACGACTACGATAACGATTACGACTACGATTACGATAACGATTACGATTCCTTGCTTTTCTTGTACTTCCAGAAGACGTTGCCTGATCGGTTGAGAGAGATCAGAGGTCATGACCTTTCCGTTCCAGTTCACGGTGTTGATGTTGGTGCTGGAGATAGCAATTCTCATCCTCTTCGGATTCTTCGTCCGTTATGATGAGGAGCTCGCGATGCCAATCGTTCCAGTCTCCACTTCCGGTAATGGAAGCGGAACGACGACGATGGAGAACGTGAGATTCCTGGCCGATAAAAAGAATGGCGAGGTCGAGGCACACATCTCGCACTTCTACCCAGGTTGGTCAGATTATTATCGTCGTCGTCATCGCCATTTGCTCCTTTGCGTTTCCCCATTGTAATCACTATTATTAACTGACTTATTTAAATTACTGAATTTAATATGGCGCCCCTTGAAGACGGCTACTCAGAGGCGCTCCCGATCCAGACCCGGGAAAAAAACAAGTCTTGAGGTGTCGATGAAATGCATCCGAGGATACCCTAGGAAGGGAGTGAATGACCGGAGAGAGGCCATTTCACGCTGTGGGGCCAGCAATGGCGAACGCTCTGGACTGTGTAATGGTTGTGCGTATTTGTATATAACTGCGTTGTTTGCACGACTGGTGAAAAATAAAGTACTTTGACTTGACATTTGACCTTTGACTTTTGACTTGATTTTTTGTTTTTATTTTTACATAACTCTTGACTTGACTGTTGACCTTTTGCTTTTGACCTTAGACTTTTGACCTTCGACTATTGACTTTTGACTCTTGACCTTTAACATTTTACATTTGACTTGACTATTGACCTTTGACCTGACATTCGACTTTTGACTCTTGACCGTTAACTTGACACGCGTCTTTTGATTGTAGCCTTTCAGGACATCCACGTGATGATGTTCATTGGTTTTGGCTTCCTCATGACCTTCCTCAAGCGATACGGATTCTCTAGCGTCGGTCTGAACTTCCTCGTCGCTGCTTTCGTCCTTCAGTGGTCGACGCTCGTTGCAGGATGGATCCAACACCACGAAGAATTCAAGACAGCGAATAATATCATACACGTCAATCTGGAAAAGTAAGAGTCTGTCTGTCTGTTTATCTGTCTGTCTGTCTGTTTATCTGTCTGTCTGTCTGTCTGTTTATCTGTCTGTCTGTCTGTTTATCTGTCTGTCTGTCTGTTTATCTGTCTGTCTGTCTGTCTGTTTATCTGTCTGTCTGTCTGTTTATCTGTCTGTCTGTCTGTTTATCTGTCTGTCTGTCTGTTTATCTGTCTGTCTGTCTGTTTATCTGTCTGTCTGTCTGTCTGTTTATCTGTCTGTCTGTCTGTTTATCTGTCTGTCTGTCTGTTTATCTGTCTGTCTGTCTGTCTGTTTATCTGTCTGTCTGTCTGTTCGTGTGTCTGTCTCGTTTAGGTAATTAGAGCTGCGTAGGTTAACGATTGATTAATCTATTAATCGTTAAATAGCTTTAACGATTAAAGTTACTTTTAAGGATTAAGAGATGACCGCCTATTATATTCTACTCCTCTATCTCTTGTAACATCTCTAGTTCTTACTTCGCCTTCTCCACCCTTCTTCTATTACTCTCCACACACTCTACCTCCTCCTCTTTCTCCATCTCCTCCAGGTCCTCCTGCTTCACATCCTCCTCTCGCTTCTCCTCCTTCTGACTCTCCTACCTCTCGTCCTCCTATTACGTCTTACCTCTCCTCCTCTCCTCCTCTTAACTCTCCTCCTCCTTCTCTTACATCTTCCACTCCTCCTCCTCTTCTTACCTCTCCTCCTCTCCTCCTCTCCTCCTCTTAACTCTCCTCCTCCTTCTCTTACATCTTCCACTCCTCCTCCTCTTCTTACCTCTCCTCCTCTCCTCCTCTCCTCCTCTTAACTCGCCTCCTCCTTCTCTTACATCTTCCACTCTTCCTCCTCCTCTTCTTACCTCTCCTCCTCCTCCAACTCTTTTTACCTCCCTTTCTACTCCTTCTCCCCTCTTGTTTTTCTTATACTGGTCAAGTGTGTTCTCCTCAAAAACCAATCACCCAGACGGAGTCCATGAAAGCGACTGCGTCCCAACACAGCGTAAAAACCGTCTTCAGAATTGTGCAGTCTTTGGCCTTTCAAAGGTCTTTCAAAGGTCTTTCAAAGGTCTTTCAAAGGTCTTTTAAAGGTCTTTTAAAGGTCTTTTAAAGATCTTTTAAAGGTCTTTTAAAGGTCTTTTAAAGATCTTTTAAAGGTCTTTTAAAGGCAACTTCCAGACAACGATGGCAACAATGAACTGAAGCAACAAGAGCAACGCACCGTTGCCAGTCAATAAAGCAACCGATTTGCCATGGGAACGTCGAACCCTAGTCATCTCGTTCAGTCGTTCATTTGCTATTTCTTCCAGTTATTCATTCAGTCATTCATTCATGCAATCATTCATTCAATCGTTTGTTAACATTTTCATTGGTGGATTTCGTTCTTAAGTAATTCCTTCGTTCAATGCTTTTTTCATTCGCTCGTTAATTCCATTGTTCGTTGATTCTTCTATTCGTTCATACTTTCGTTTATTGATGTTCGTCCATTCCTCTACCATTTCGTTCCTCAATTCATTCATTCATCTATACACTCAAATCCCTCAGCAATTCCGAAACGATACACAGATCCGTTACTTACAAGATCCAATCCCGTTACAAAAGCCATTTTCACACGACACACGGCCTGCCAACGCACCGTCAATCGGGTACCATTGGACGACTGCCAGCCCAGCCCAGCCCCCGACGCAGGAGTCAACGTACGCATGAATTAGGGGAGCGTTGGGTTCCTTCGACCCATTCGTCGTAAACACGTCCGATTATGACGAGGTCTTTCTCTGTCGATGAATGTATTACGCCGTCGCATTGTTGCCGCTGATTCAACATAGACAACATCGGCGCCAAGAGGTTCACGGGCGATAATGATTCGCTAGGGGGTTGGGGCGACTGCGAGACAATAGCGAGGAATACAATGGGAGATGACGATGCGTTGTTATCCGCTCGAAGGTAGAGCTATTGGCTTGAACAAAAATTGTGCCATACTGGGACGGTATGAGCGCAGTGGCTCCTCTTATACCCCAGTCACACTAGGCCCCGATCTCACAACGCTCCCATCACGCTCGTAGTCAGATCGGGGTCTAGTGTGACGGTTGCCTTAGATTGCCCTGCAGCCTGGAATGGGCTCGCTGACGCCTTTCGCCTAGTGTCCAGAGGCCGTGTTCTATGTCGACGATAAGACTGTCCTATTTAGATGGGGTTGGGTCCGGATCGCTCGTGTGTAGGTGCTATTAAAAGGGCGCTATGTAAATCCTCCTGGCAACAAAACTGAAGAATGAGATGGAACAAGTCTTCAAGAGTTGAGCCACGCTGCAATGAACATTGAACAGAGAAGCGTGGAGAGATGTGGTCAGAAAGGCATCGGATGAGCTCATGGTTTCTAATTGATTGAATAAAAAAATGAATGAATGAATGAATGAACGAACGAATGAATAGGTGAATGAATGAAGAATAAAATAAATGACTTACAAAACAAATAACAAAATAACTACATTTGTAACTAAATAAGTCAATAAATACACAAATAATTAAATAAATATTTAGATAAATTAATACATTAAATAAATAAATAAATAAATAAATATGGTACTTTAACTGCTATCCTCGATGAATAAACAAACAAATAGCCAGATAAACAAACAAATAGCCAGATAAACAAACAAATAGCCAGATAAACAAACAAATAGCCAGATAAACAAACAAATAGCCAGATAAACAAACAAATAGCCAGATAAATGGATACAATAATAAATATGGCACTTTAAGTATCCAACTGGTGCTATATATTGTGCCTGTTACTGCATGATCGACAGCCTGATCAGCGCCGAGTTCGCTTCTGCCGCCATCCTCATCTCATTCGGAGCAGTGCTTGGTAAGGTCAGTCCCATGCAACTCATCATTATGGCTCTGCTCGAAGTAGTCGTCTACGAAGTCAACGAACTCATCGTCTTCCATTACCTACACGTAAGACACAACCAAGTCTCATTCATCGCCCTCTTCCACTTCCTCCTCCTCCTCTTCCACTTCCTCCTCCTCCTCTTCCACTTCCTCCTCCTCCTCTTCCACTTCCTCCTCCTCCTCTTACAACTCCTTTTTTCTTCTTCCTCTTCTTCTTCTTGCTCCTGCTGTCATTCTTACCCTTTCCTACCTTACCCTGTCTTACCTTACCCCTTATAAACTTATCTTATCCTACCCGCATCATGATCTACTATATCTTTTACTTTATCATAATTTATCCAATCTAACCCTGCCATATCTTATCTCATCTTGCCTAATTTTACCTGTCCCTATATGGGCCTGTCCTATCTTGCCCTAACTTATACCTTATCATATCTGATACCTTACCATAACTTACCATACCCTATCTTATTAATCTAAATTATCTTATGCCAAACCTTATCACATCCTATCCTATACCTCACCGTATCATGCCTTACCCTAGCTAACCCTAACTTCGCCCAGAGGTGGCGATCTCATTTGACAGGTGGGGTACACCCAACGAGAAGGGTATAAAATGTGGGGGGAGGGCAAAACGTATAATGTGTCCCCTCTCTGTAAAAGGTGGGGGGACTTGTTCCCTCGACCGACCTCCCCCCCAGGGATCGCCGCCTCTGGCCTTGCCCTATCTTACCTTTTCGTCGTCCATTTATCCACCTGGTGAGCATGTCTGCCTATACGAGTGTTCATTGGCTGTTGTTCCTGTTTAGGCGACTGATACAGGTGATTCGATGGTCGTCCATGTCTTCGGTGCCTACTTCGGTCTAATGGTCAGTCGTATCATCTACAAGAAAGACGTTGAAGAGGCTGAGAAGAACAACGAAGGATCCGTTTATCACTCAGATCTATTCTCAATGATAGGTACAGCAACACCACGCCATACTTACAGACATTCATACACGTATTCAGACATGCATTCATATATACAGACGCATATTATGCGTAAACATATAAACATACTTACATTCTGATATACGCTCGTGTATTAATTAATGCATAAATAATTATTATGCATACATGCACCCGTAGGCTACATACAGAGGCATACATACATATGTTTACACTACCTAGTACACATGCATAATGCATACATACATACATACATACATACAGTCACCATCAATATTATTTTTGGCAAAAAGTTCACAAAGCAACTTTCTCGTACCAAGATAGAAATGTCACAAGGAACAGCAAGTAGAGTCATACAGCAAAACAAAAGACACGCATCTTTTCAAGAGTCACCAGTGTCTCGCTTACGAACACACGTTAATACAATCCTACACCAGACGACAAGACGTTCTGCTATCAGGGACCAAGCGGCATAGTCCACGATACACGACAACGCCACCGCGCAGCCGCACCCCGTTGGTAGACTGATAGTAGATGGCGAGGCGCTGAGATGTCCCTTCCGACGGCCCGGTCAGCGGAAGTTCGCCGCTCTCAGTAGCTTGAAGGACCGATGGTTAATAGCGTTACAACGGTCGTGACAGAGACCCCGTCACTCCTCCTCTGTCGAGACGGTTGCAGATGGTCCGCTTATGATTTCGGATTTTACCCTGACTCTTCAAATGTCCACCTCTCTACGCGCAGTCACGTCTCTCAAAGTGCATGCCTACGCGCGCCGAAATACCGGAAATATGTTTCAAATGCAAGTCAACGGCCTCTTGTTGCAATGTGCATCACTTTGGCTGTTTATTCACCTTATATATGCTGAAATTGAGCGATGATATTTTTGTCACGTCCGGACATGTTTTGCATTGCTACAATTGTTCTTCTACTGAACGGTTTGAAGACGTTTGACGTGGTACGACAGACCAGAAAACACAGACGAGGAAAGTGAGGCCTTAAAGACGTCACTTGCAATATTATCATGAGTTATAATAAGCTCTACGCACGTTGTTTACAAAACAATACCCTTTCAGGTCGATCAGTTTCGCTTGAGTTCCCTTGCTTGAACTGTAAAAAAGTTCTCCGTGTCCGGATGAGGTGAAAGACCTTTCCGTCTGGCGTGAAATACTCTGAAGGCACCAGACCGTGGAAGTTTGCGTTGTAGATCTGGTTGCATTCCTTGTGAAGAATAATTGATAGCGACGTTAGCCATACTGATCCACGAGGCATTGTGACAACTCAATTTAAGGTTGGATCTGATAAGGTGGCTGCTTTCGCGTTGTTTCTTTACGCTTCGAGTGTATTCGTAATCAAAGTCACAGAGTTCATTAGAGACACTAATGGATGAGTTAGAGAATAGAGCCATAGACTCTCTATAGGTGAAGCCACGGATGGGAAAGTGCCTAGGTATTCATGGTCTACTTGCTTTTTGATTTTAACTCGGGTGCTTCTGTTTCGGCCCGTATTCCTAATTATTTTCCTTTCCAGTGGGGCTTTTCGCACTGAGAGCGCCTCTGATCAGGTTGTATACTGGGATAGGCGCTATATAAATTTGTAAATAAACAATACAATGCTTGCGCTTCCCATTGAACTGAATCTTCCGAATGAGTACACTGACCGTACAGACTGTCGGAGCGAAGACCAGGTGCTGAGGGAATGAACTGGCCACTGGGTCTCATCTGTCCAAACTGACAAAATGATGCTGGTCATAATATTATTTCCTCACATCCATAGCCCGCCTGTCTGGGTGAACTTAAGAGACAGTTCTAGTGCAAGCACTAAAGAGTTTTTGTCTTTCGAAAGGAGGGCTGTGCATCGAATGACCTTGTCATCTATCCACGATTGTCTGTCATCCATTGCAAGGCCTACCACGTGTCTTGCCATAGACTTTCGCGATAAACGTTTTCTTTGCCTCGTGACTTGGGTGGCAATCGGTCAATTAGTTGGTCAGTCAATCAGTGTATGCATTATCCAGTCAGTCAATCAACCACCTGTAGCTAGAATCGATGTTGGCAGTCGTCGCTCTACCCTCTCGGCGCAGCTTGGCCCAGAGACTCTGAATTTCCGTGTAATCTGTCAGCTGTTGATGGGAATCCGCTGGTTTGGTTCCACGTTTGTGCGTGGGCCCACCACTGGCGACTCTTTTAGCCTACTGTGCACTGTTTTTTCTAAGCGTTCTAATAGTCGTTGAATTGGCATTTATCGTCATATAGGCTACAGAGCAGAGTAGATTTCTTGAAAAGGTGGTATATCAAGTTTCATTGATTGATTGATTGATTGATTGATTGATTGATTGATTGATTGATTGATTGATTGATTGATTGATTGATTGATTGATTGATTGATTGATTGATTGATTGATTGATTGATTGATTGATTGATTGATTGATTGATTGATTGATTGATTGATTGATTGATTGATTGATTGATTGATTGATTGATTGATTGATTGATTGATTGATTGATTGATTGATTGATTGATTGATTGATTGATTGATTGATTGATTGATTGATTGATTGATTGATTGATTGATTGATTGATTGATTGATTGATTGATTGATTGATTGATTGATTGATTGATTGATTGATTGATTGATTGATTGATTGATTGATTGATTGATTGATTGATTGATTGATTGATTGATTGATTGATTGATTGATTGATTGATTGATTGATTGATTGATTGATTGATTGATTGATTGATTGATTGATTGATTGATTGATTGATTGATTGATTGATTGATTGATTGATTGATTGATTGATTGATTGATTGATTGATTGATTGATTGATTGATTGATTGATTGATTGATTGATTGATTGATTGATTGATTGATTGATTGATTGATTGATTGATTGATTGATTGATTGATTTATTTATTTATTTATTTATTTATTTATTTATTTATTTATTTATTTATTTATTTATTTATTAATTCATTAATTCATTAATTGATTTATCCAGTCATTCATGCATTAATGAATTAATAAATTGATTAATTCATTAATTCATTTATTCAATCAATCATTGATAGCCAGCTAGATTTTTCGCCTGTTTAAACTGTTTCCTGTACTCTATGACTTGTGTGCAGGTACGATATTCCTCTGGTTATTCTGGCCGAGTTTCAACGCTGGAACTGCAGTTGACGAGGGAAGACTTCGAGCCATCATCAACACCTATTACTCTCTTACTGCCAGTACCATCATAACATTCGCCATCTCAGCTCTCGTCCATAAAGACAAGTTCAACATGGTAAAATGATAATACTCTTAATTCTAAGTTATTCTAGTAGGCTGCTAATCTATCTATCTATCTATGTATCTATCTATCTATCTATCTATGTATCTATCTATCTATCTATCTATCTATCTATCTATCTATCTATCTATCTATCTATCTATCTATCTATCTATCTATCTATCTATCTATCTATCCATCCATCCACCCATCCATCAATCCATCAATCCATCCATCAATCCATCCATCAATCCATCCATCAATCCATCAATCAATCCATCCATCAATCCATCAATCAATCCATCCATCAATCCATCCATTCATCCATCCATTCATCTATCTATCTATCAATGTCCCGTCCACATGCGATATTGCACTCAGTCAATTGACCTCATGACTCTAGACCCGGACTCGAACGAATAAGTTGGTACTCTCGGGCTTTCTCGGTCGTTGGTTAGAGATCGCAGTCGTAGAACTCGCAGCCCGATTCATACTCTTTCTGTTGTTGTTCAACGTCTTGTCTTGAGACTCTTCTTTCCTTCACGCTGTTACAAATCTCACACGACGTTGATAACCTGCACTTTTTGGGTACCAAATTGAACTCTAGGATAGTTTCATCAAGGCCAGCGTACCTCGATTCTCTCTGGTCGAATTTTACGATCATTCCGAGTTGAAAATCATAAAAAGGCTTCGGTCGTCGCTAAGCCGACAGCTGGCAGTTAAAATCACGTCAATGCCAAAACGTTCAAAAGGCGCTTACTTAATGAACTGCTGTTAACACTGATATTAATATTAACAGCACATTATATTAATATTGATAGCCTACATTATTTAGCATATAATATAAATATATTTTAATAAAATTAAAATTATATAATATTATTAATGCAATTCAGGTAAATGTAAAGTTAACCGAAACGTAATTGTTTATGTGTGTTTTGAAATCTGAGTAAAGATGTTAACAAAGGTGGTGTAGCTATTAGAGTTTTGTGGCTCAGGATCCATTAGTCACGTTGGTCTGGTTTAACTGAATGCGTTGTTATTGTTCAATTGCTGTGCCTTGTTGAGAGACCTATTGAGTTGTTTATAACTTCGAGTGGTGCTGCCTTTGAAATTAAAATAAATGTAGATGAAAATAGAGGTGATTTAACTGGTTGGGGTTGGGTGCGCCACTTGTGAGCTTGTTTTCTTGAAGTTGACATTTATAAATGGATATTACAACGGCAATTGCAATAATACACGTGTTCACAGCGTGGTCTAAACGACACTTGTTTAAATAGGTCGCTTAGTCGTAATCGTAAACCGAAAATTGATAAAGATCTGCGCTTCATGAAAGCTGAGCACGGGGCACCAGCTTATCGACGAGCGCTGCATTGTGTCAGAGGGGCTAGGCTATATCAAGTGAAGAATAATCAATTCCGGTGGTCAGAAGACCTGTGGACAGACAGACAGAGACAGAGTAACAAAGAGACGGAGAGACGGAGAGACGAAGACGAAGAAGGAAGGAAGAGGCGAGGGGAGGGGATAAAGGGTCTCTGTCTCTCTCCTCTCTTCTCTCTTACTCTCTCTGTCATTCTCTGTCCGTCTGTCTGTCTGTCTGTTTGTTTGTCTGTCTGTCTGTCTGTCTGTCTGTCTGTCTGTCTGTCTCTACCGGTCTCGCTCTTGATCTGCGCCTCAACCCAACACTGAAGGCGGCCCATATGTTGACGGGAGGTCGTACATTTCCGAGATATTTATTATAGAGAAGTCAAGAGCACAAAGCGGTTGCTCTTTGATGTCATAAACTTATTATGCTGCAAAGTCTATTAAATAAATTGGAAAGTAAGCCGCCATATCATTAGAACGGGGAAATTTATTTACTGCATGTTGATTCCATCGAGAATGATATCTACACGAAAACTAACTATGTCACTTGTAATCTAAACATTTATTTCTATCTTTCCATCTTTTGCAAGCTGTTAAATTCATTCCCTTTTAGTCGTGGCTGGGCTGGGATAACCTCTGAGCAGTTTTGCTTGAAGAAGCGCTATATAAATTCCCCAAATGAATGACTGAATGAAATTCATATAGCGCACAAGCTCACAACTTTGAGGAGGAATCACCTTATTCACAGACCTACTAAACAGAAACTTCTGATTACCTCTTATTTAGCTTCTCTCTAAGTGGCGCTATCTAAATTTGTTACTGGAGCTCTAACTGCAATTATGCAGGTTCACGTTCAGAATTCGACGCTTGCGGGCGGTGTTGCCATTGGAACTCTGGCCGACCTCATCATTCAACCATGGGCCGCCATATTGGTAGGAATCGTATCCGGAACAGTCTCCGTCCTGGGATTCCGATACATGACGGTAGGTGACGCTAAGCTTGCTGTTCTTCTCTTAATCCCTCACTAACCAATTACCCCCCAGCTGCTGCTTGGCTACTAAATGAGTAAGGGTGGGTCCCACTAGCGGTACATTTGTATTTACCTTAGGTGTTTCTTCCTCTTCTCCCCATTAATCCTCCGCTGATATTTTCATTGTAATCCACACAACATTGTAATCTGTTTGCTTGTGTGCCATATGGATTTGGAGTTATTCAACAAAACGGTTGATTGAGGTTATGGTTAACCATGAGGTATACACATATGACATCTCAAATATCTTAAAACGTCCTTTAACTTAGGGAGGATTGATTTTCAACCTTACTCAGGTATCTGTACAGACTGTACTTATTTCGATCCCGTCTGTGAGAATAATAATAACTAATAATAATTTCCGTTTAGCTTCAAACTAATGAACCGCAAGATCACGTAGTAATGACGGTGCCTGAGAAAGGAAGTTTACTTTTGACACCTCTAATACGCTTTCGACCAATATTACAATTACCAACAGTTGCGTAATAATGTTACATTTATAATATTCATTTTTTTAACCTCAAACTGACAAACTGCAGCATGATTGCAAACATAGATTGTGAACGATTGATAACAGCTTGTCACAGTTGTCGAATTTAACTGTCGGCAGCCGTGCAAGGCGCTCATAACGTTATGCGTTCAATTGTGCCATGAATTAAGGTATTACTTAACCGATAGTTGAACTAATCACTACCTTACTTAGGCTTATTCATTTAGTTTTTCATCACTCTGCAATCATGCGGCATCTTATCAACTTGATCGATATTACTTTCAATAACTGCCATCACTGTATACACGTCTTGTTGGCATAAGATTTCAACGTATTCTAGCCACCAAGTCTTTTGCTTATAGGCCTACCAATACTGAGACTGAAACTCAACATAACAGTTTCCCAGGCCTACAATGCTTTAGTATGTTGACGCTTCAAAGCTATGCAGAATTCAACAGAGTTCAATATAATACAGTCCTCGTTTGCCTCTGGGCCTGAAAACATTTTCTATTGAACCGTGACGTGACGTATTGTCGCTTGTGTGCTCTTTAAAATTGGTAGAAAGGCAATCATAGCCGATGCAATGGCATTGTACTATTTTGTATTGTATGCTGAAAGAATTAAGTGTCATAACAATGTCATATCGCTTGCTATTCGACTGCAATGTAAGCCTAATCGAACATTTATATAGCGCCCCTTTAAGATACCTATTCCGAGGCGCTCTCTGCGCAGGCCCAATACATCAGTTAGCAAAACTATGTGACGGGGGGTTGTTGTCAATATTTGCTTTCTCTTCTGTATGTGTTTTTATTCTTGATTCCCTAAAAGTATCAAATTCTCCGTTCATTTTTTAGCCTTTACTGAACAAATACCTGAAACTTCACGATACTTGCGGTGTGAACAATCTGCATGGCATGCCGGGATTGATATCCGGGTTCGGCGCCATATTGGCTGCCGGTCTAGCTACAGACAAGCTCTATGGCAACGGGTAAGAGTATGTGATAGCTCCATGGCAACGGATGAGAGTATGTAATGGCGCAATAATAACGGATGAGAGTATGGAATGGCTCTAAGTCAACGTGTGAGATTTTGGAATAGCTCTAGATGTTGAAAATTGTTTAACAAAATTGTATCGTTATATCACGGTATATATGCGTTGAATTTATCGCTGCAATCATTGATGCGGTTGGTTGCAGTTTAACGACACTGTGTGACGACAAAAATCATCGACGTCTCCCTCCTCTTTTATACAGGCTTGGGATTGACACTGCTGGACTGCAGCGTAATATCGTAATCGTGATCTCCGAACTTCTAAAGCGCCACTGTAAGGCCAAAATTGACTTAGAGGTGTCACTATAAAAAAGCGTACTTCGCTCTAGAGAAACTGGTTGGTACAAATCTAGTTGCTTCTACGATTGTCATCTGTTTAGAATCACATCGCTTCTCATCCATTGCACTGCTCTGTAATCAACACCACATTTTGCATTGCATCCCAATACATTTAAATGCATTTCATTTAGTGTATGATGCTTTAATTTCAGACTGGAGAAGATCTTTACGGAGACAGGGAGAGGCGTTAAGGCTCACGCTGGCTTCCAGGCCGCTGCGCTGGGCGTCAGCTTTGGCATGGCCCTTGCCGGCGGGGCGATAACAGGTGTCTCAAATTCTCTCAACGTTTAATGCCTCAGATACTGCCAACTTAGTTAGTAGCGCTTTCAGTTAGCTGGTGCTTTGTAATTGAAGGGTCGCAGGTTCGAATTTTTCTTGGTTTACTGTGTAGCGACCTTGAACAAGTTGCTCACCCATAATTGTCTGTGAGGAAGGCAAAAGGGAAACCACCTTGATCGTCGCATCCCCAGGTGGCCTAAAAACCAATGGACCAACCTTCTGACAGAGGACTCGTCTCTTCATTATCATCATCATCATCATCATCATAGCCATTATCATCATCATCCTAATCATGAGAACGATACAGTTCATAATCATTGTCGGCATCATCATCGTCGTCGTCGTTGTCATCTACATCATTATCATCATAAACATCATCATAAACATCATCATCGTCATCTTCATCATCATAATCATCACCTTCATCAATATCATCATCATCGTCGTCGTCATCATCATCATCATCATCATCATCATCATCATATTACTGTTGTCTCATGGTTTCGGTGATGCTATCATAGGTCTGGTGTTGCTCTTACCTATTTGGAACCAACCTCGAACGGATGCGATCATGAACGATGAATCCACCTGGATGATGCCAGAGGAAGGCTTTCCAGGCCTGCCACATCATCATATTCAGTATCCAATGTCCCACTTTTCCAACGCTCTGACTTCAGCTGGAGACAACTCCACGTGGAAGAAGAACGGGAAGAGCAACGACGCCTACTCCGAGCAATTGTGAATGAGTCCGAAACTTTAGAAGACATTCCAGAAAGCTTGTTATCGTCTCCTCAAATTTGTTGTGTTACCATTGTGTTGTAAACTGCGGTCCTACAACAGCATTATTGTTAGTATTGTTTAGGTAATGTAAGTAAGTCAGTGAGTATGTAAATAATGCAATGCAATCAAGCATTTATGTAGCGCCGCTCAAATCAGCAGCGCTCTCAATGGGCGTCTGTGCTTGGGCCAGAGAACAAGACATTTTCCAAGGCGTCTCCGGAGCTGGTAAGATGATAGGGATAGTAGTTCCAGGCGCAGGGACTTTGGAAGACAGCTGAGCCTGAACGTCTGAAGTAACGCAAAGATTGATAGAACGTCAACATCCAGTGTATTAAAAATGTTCTGCATCGAGTCTGTATATAATTATAGAAGTAGCCTCGTGTAGAGTAGTTATAATAATAATAATAATAAATTTATTATTATTGGCATAATCATCATCATCATCATTATTATTATTAATATCATCATCATTATTATTGTCATCATCATCATCATCGTCGTCGTCGTCGTCGTCATCATCATCATCATCATTATCATCATCATTATTATTATCATTATTATTATTATTATCATTATTATTTTTATTATTATTATTATTATTATTATCATTATTATGTCTTTGTAGGTTGCAGACATTTCATGTTTTTTTGTTAACACTGATACTACCTACCTACAAGATTTGACCAAAGACCAGGTTTGATAACTTGGTCCGTTTGGTCTTAGTTTTGCGTTCAGTTTTTATTTTTATTTTTAGCTAAATTAGATAATTACAGGGACTAAATGCATGTATGTTGTGTGGTTCATAGTTTTGGGAGTGCTTAGATTCTCCGAGAACTAAGATATGTTATTACCAGTACATTGAACTACAGGCTTTTTTGTATGTAGGTCTTGTATGCATCTATCTATGAATGCATGAGGGAAGAAGAAGAATAGTATTTTATACAAGAGACATCTATAATATGTAACCTGGGCATAGTTCACGAGCTATTTCAGTCTATTTTTACATGCACATGCATCGCGAATATTGGCCAGGACTGGCAATGTGGGTCCACACTGTCTGCGACCGCAGAATGTTTGCTCAGTATAATATGCCCTATTTGCCCCAAGTCTGTTTAGCAACTGCTGTTATTATCGGTTTAATTGTTAACGGGGTTGAAGTAGTTACGGCAAAGTAATCGAAAGGCAAGCTTCTTTTTAATTAATGAAGCAACGGTTTATTTCTGCTGAACATTAACTTAACATAACATATGTTTTATAGTGGTTCAGAAGATCGTATCTGTGTAAGAACCACTCCTTTTTCTTCCTTTGTTTACTAGTTACTTCTTTAAAATACCCAAATTTCTTCAGTTTCTCCTTGAATGCCTTTACTGAATGTACTGCAAAGGTCTCTTCATCTAACTCATTCCATGCATTTACCACCCTTGAACTATAAAATCTTTGCATCCATAAACCAGTCGGTTTTTATATATCTGGTATCTGTGACCTCTGGTTTTATTGTCAATGGTAAATGTGAAAAACTGTTGTGTCCTTCTCTGTCATTATTTTGTAAGTTTCAATCAAGTCTCCTCTTGTTCTTCTTCACTCCATTGTTGTCAATCCACATCTATTCAATCTCTCTTCGTATTTTAGATTTGCGTTTCCTTTTATCATTTTCGTCGCTCTCCTCTCTGTGTCCATTCTAATTTCTCGATATCTTGTTTCAAGTATTGATTGCCTGCTTGTACACAGTACTCAAGGTTTGGTAAACAGTATAAACATTTTTGCGTTATGTCTAGTTATATTGAATTGCGAGGAAATAAAGAGATACAGAGCCAGAGAAATACAAAGAGACAGAGAGATAGAGAGACACAGAGAGACACAGAGAGACACAGAGACAGGTAGAGAGAGAGAGAGAGAGAGAGTGATACAGAGAGACAGACAGAGCCAGAGAGACAAAGAGACACAGAGAGACACAGAGACAGACAGACAGATAGAGAGAGAGAGGGACGGACGGAGGGAAAGAGAGAGAGGAGATAACGAGAGACAGACATACAGAGCCTGAGAGAGACAAAGAGGGAGACAAGGAGACAGACAGACAGACAGACAGAGAGGGCGGAGGGAGAGGTAGAGACACAAACAGTCAGACAAACAGAATTGCTCTGAATAGTTATTCTGTGAGAGGCGCTATATAAATCTAAAGATACGATACGATTACCTTACCACAAAATCACCCTTTATTGTCCCTGTCTTGCCATCATGCCTATACCACGCCAAGCTTTATACCTTGCCTTGCAATATACTCTATCAGCCAAACTTTCTATCTTATCTTATAATATGCCTCATCTATCAACCTTTCTACCCTTCCTTGCAAAATACCTTACCGGTCAACCTTTCTGTCTTGTCGTACAAACTTCCATACCCACCAACCTTCCTACCTTGCATGCATTGCAATATACCTTACCAACCAATCCTTCTGCCTTGTTTTACAATGTACCTTACCTAGCAACTTTTCTACCATTCCTTTCCATTTACCTTACCAACCAAACATTCTACCCTACCTTACAATCTTGCAATATACCTCATAATCTACCAATCTTTCTACCCTGCGTTCCCATATAGGCATATACTATACCTTACATAATCAATCTTTTTGTTTTATCTTACATAGCCATATATACATGCCATAGCCAACAACCTTCCTACCTTGCATTGCAACGTATACCTTACCAGCCAACCTTTCTACATTGCTTTATAATATACCATACCCACCAAATTGCACCAACCCTTCTACCTTTCTTTCAATATACCTCACCTACCAATCCTTCTACCTTGCCCCATATACCTTACTGCACCGAACACAGACCTGCGACGCCATAAACACCATATCTTTTGTACGGCAATACTTTATTTGGACCTTATCCAGAGCGAAAACACGTATTAGCGCAGGTTCGAAAAAGCTACTATTTTTGTCGCACTGCTACACTGTGCGTCATATCGCGTTCTCCGACTACAGTACAATCAACTCAACCGTGTCGGTGTTGCGGGGAAGCGGGGGGGGCAACGTGTCACCTAAAAGGTCGTTTTCGAAATTTTAGACTTTATGGTTCCGATTGCGATCTCAGATTGTCTTGGTGGCGTCTGATTTTCTGAACCTCTGGCATAAAACTTGCTCTCAGCCTTTGCCCTGCCCAACCCGATGTCTGAAAACTTCAGTTTTCTTCCGCTCTGAACTGGCCTGCTTGTTGAGTTCACAATTTCGTTGGCTTAAGGATTCCATTGAGAAGATACCATAGCGCTCTCCGTGATTATCAATGGCTGTGGGTGCTTGACTTATAATAAGAGTGGAGCGAATACTGTTGAAAAAGTGTCTGAGGCAGATTCTTGTGCATCATGAGCAGCGGTGCTACGGAAATTCGGTGCCAGACAATTCGGTGCAAGATAATTCAATTAAAGCAGACAATTCGATGACAGACAATTCGGTCGGTCGCAAACAATTTGGTGCCAGATAATTCGGTTCCACAGAAGTCGGTGCCAGATAATTCATTGCTAGGTACTTTGGTGCCAAACGATTCGATGCCAGGCAATTCGGTGCCAGACAATTCGATGCCAGACTATTGGGTGTCAGGCGATACCCAGGACAAAATTCGATTGGCTCTATAATACTAGTTATAGACCAATGTTAACCAGATTGTTGTTAACCGATTTCTTTACAGCTTCAGATTTATCACAATTGGCATTTTAGCCCAGTAATATCAATTACACAATCTGAGAAGTTGATGCATTGATGCATTGCAGATGATTTGCAAAATTTCCGATGTGTATGTTGAAAATGTTAACGAGATTCAGAATCAATGAATCGATGAAACTTGGTATAGCGCCTCTTCAAGAAATTTAACAAGGGCCGCTCTCTGCGCTTGCCTACATGGTGTTATATGGTATATCAACGAGTGTTAGAACAGTTGTCAAAACAGTGCACAGTAAGCCAAAAGAGTCACCAATCGTTGGCCCACGCACAAGCGTAGAACCAACCAATGGATTCCCATCAAAAGTTTATAAAAGGCACAGAATAAGTGCTATGCACATCTTTGCATCACCAAAGATAACAAAAACATAATCTTTGACGCATCCATCAAATAATTAGGTATAGTAAAACATGAATTAGTAGGAAACGTATGAATTTGGAGAACCTATAGAGAGCAGGGAGGCGCCGCTATTAAAAACACACCTATAATATCGTAAGACGGATTTCCAAGAGAAGCAGATAGGTAGATACATCGAAAGCAAATATATCTTCAAACTGCTTAGATTTTAAAGTAACATGCATCCATGCCCTCGGATAGGGAGGCAACAATCCACGGACCTGTGATTTTTTATAGGTCCGATTACCAGAAGGGGCGAGAGTAGGTGTCGGGGTCAATATCGTTAAACACTAACAAATCAGTCATTCTGTAAAGCACACGTCCAATTTAATAAGGTTGCCTCGATGCGGCTAAAGTTCTGCATCAAATGATTATTACTCAGAGGGCCGACAAAAATATGTTGGCATCATTATTGAATTCAGATCGGAACGTCTTACGTCGTCTTTACACAGAAAATCCACTGACTGGCGACCCGCATTTTGCCCGGCAATTTGGTCCATAAATTTCTGGGCTAGATCAAGAGTTTAACGACAGTTTTTTGACAACAAAGGCCGTTGCCGTCGACAGAAATTTGCTTGGCGTATGATTATTATTGCAGCATTTACAGCTTAAGGTCCATAAAATCACACCTGTGCCATTGTACATCCAGCGATAAATTTACCAGATATGACAACGTCCTCCTTATAGTAATAAGGACATAGTACTAAAATCATGAAAGAAAAATATGCCTCGGACCTCGATTTCCTTTCAATTCTTTCATCCAACCCGCTGGGTCCTAGTCCCAGCAAATACCATCGTGTGCAATTCTGTTGGGTTGCATGTCCGATGCAGGTCTTGGAAGGCAGGACTATGCTAGCGTTCGAGGTTAATCGTTTTACTTGAGAGAAGAAGACTGGAAAATGGCTAGTATCTACGGGAAAACACAACGTGACGTATCTCATCCTGAGACCATTTGCTTACGTACGCAATTACCCAAGTTTCAACGCGGTGGTCTCGCTGTAAGTTTGCCTGTTATTGTTATTTACAGTGACGGTTAACTGCCCATTTCTTAAATGTATTTACCCTGTGTATAATAGCCCACACGTGTTTCTACAGTAGCAATAGTTGTTTCAGCTTAACGACACTGCGTGATAGCAAAGATCATGAGCGTTGACGTCCTCCTATATCCAGGCTTGGGACTAGCACTGTGAGAATGTTTTAGTTGTAGTTTAGGTTTCGTGACACTATGTGATGGCACAGATTACTAGCGTCGTCCTCCTCTGTTATCCAAGCTTGGGACTGGCATTGTGAGAGCGACGCAGTAGTGTAACGACACTGTGATTACAACGATCATTAGCGTCGCCCTCCTCCTTCATCCACGCCTGGGACTGGCACTGTCAGAGTGCGAACAGGGGCGGAGGTCATTTTTCTAAAGCGTCCTTTGATGTTCTTTACAGAGTGACCATATAACATCCTTAATCTGATCATTTATCCGAGCAAGTCCTTAACCGTTGCGGCCCGTTTGAATAGCCTTCGCCACATTTAATTTAAGCTCGCTCGTATGGGGACCGTGATATAGAGACCGCGTGTCATTCATGCATTCACTTCAAGAATTTATATAGGACTTCTCCAAGCGAAAATACTCAGAGGTGCTCCCAGCCACGGTTAAAGCGAATGATTTCAACAGTTTGTAAGCTACCCTAATACGGAGAATCGCGGAGGGCAACCGGGAGCCCACCCCAGATGGAGGTACCCTGTCACGAACCCTATCCATGGCTCAGTGAATCGATGGGATCCAATCCTTCCTCACTGATCCTCATTTGAATGGGTCTCTTAGGTCACGTGATATAGTGACCGTATAACCTCTGTGTAAGACCTCTTAAGTTTGACACAATAATTCTATATGTGATAAACGGCGCATATCTCTGATGATCACTAAATATAGAACGATTTATGGTCTAAACTGTACAGTTGTGGGTCGCGGCATCCTAATGGTATTGGTATTGTATTGTATTCCCATTATTCTGATAATAGTGTCACGTCTGTCAAAACGCAGTCATTTACAAACTAACAAACAGCGTTCGCCCTGTGGTAACTCGTGTTCGTCGGCCGGGTAGTGGGTCCAGGTCATCCTCTCCTACACGGTTACCGTCTAGGGAACTTGAACGCGTCCTTCACCTGACAGTTCCTAAACCCCAATGTCTGTGCAGTTTCTGTGAAAAGACGCCATGTTAAAACGAGGCTGATTTACATCACCCTCATCCTTTGTCCATATCTTGGTCTGGCGCCACGTCTTGCCTCAGTCACTCAGTCAATCAGTCAGTCAGTCAGTCAGTCAGTCAGTCAGTCAGTCAGTCAGTCAGTCAGTCAGTCAGTCAGTCAGTCAGTCAGTCAGTCAGTCAGTCAGTCAGTCAGTCAGTCACTCACTCACTCACTCACTCACTCACTCAATCAATCAATCAATCAATCAATCAATCAATCAATCAATTACTCACGTAGTGACTCACTCACTCATGCACTCATTCATTCACTCACTCAATAACTCACTCAATAACTCACTCAATAACTCACCTAATGACTCACTCACACACTCATTCATTCACTCACCCAATCACTCACTCAATAACTCATTCAATAACTCACCTAATGACTCACTCACACACTCATTCACTCACTCACCCAATCACTCACTCACCCAATCACTCACTCACCCAATCACTCACTCACTCAATAACTCACCTGATGACTCACTCACTCAATGGCCCATTTGCTACTCACGCTATTGTCAATCTCTAGTCTACTTACATCATCCACCTGTTATAGGACACCTTTCAAGACCAATGTTTCACAACCTCTATTCAACAGGGCCTACCTGCTGAGGGACAGAAGCAGCGAGAAACGCTTCTAGACCGGTGTTGCAACACCTACCGAGGGATAGGGAGGGGAGAGCAGGCAGGTCCAGTAAAAGCATACATACATACATACATACACACATACATACATACTTACTTACTTACTTACTTAAATACATACATACTTAAATACATACATACTTAAATACATACATACTTAAATACATACATACTTAAATACATACATACTTAAATACATACATACTTAAATACATACATACATACTTGCTTACTTACTTAAATACATACATACATACTTACTTACTTACTTAAATACATACATACTTAAATACATACATACTTACTTACTTACTTACTTACTTACTTACTTAAATACATACATGCTTAAATACATACATACTTAAATACATACATACTTAAATACATACATACTTAAATACATACATACTTAAATACATACATACTTAAATAAATACATACGTAAATACATATATACATACTTACTTACTTACTTACTTAAATACATACATACGTGCATCATGAATACGTGAACGCATATTTATTTCATCGAGGCAATCACTCTGAGAGCGCTTCTGAAAGACGAAAAAGGGCTATATAAATTCTCAGGATACAACACGGTATACACATGCATACATACACCGGTTTGTCGACCTCCAACATCGGTTCGATGTCGATAAAATAGGTAATACTAATAATTGCTTAACTAGTTAACTATTACATCATAGTTACAGATATAGTTAGCACGCTGACTATCTGATTTATTACAAGCAAAGAACTATCATAACATTTAAATTTATTGTAATGTCAAGAAGGCATTAAAAGCTGTATCAGTTAATTCTATTCAAATGAAGTCAAAAGGAAGTGCTCACGTACTATAGAGATTTTGGATTGCCTTCAAGTTTTCAAGAATGTTGTTTTTCAATTTAGCGCCAGAATATCTAATGGTGAACATTCAAACGTGTACAATAATATATCACGTATCACGAAAGAGTGATAGGTACAGAGGTTAAAGGGAATCAGAGACAGACAGAGAGTGAAAGACGCAGAGGTAGAGAGACCGACGAGGAGAGTTAGTAAAAGCGACAAACGGAGGTACGGAGAGAGATAGTTGCGGTCACTAACCCTGTCACTGCTGCCTTTTCCATGGCCTTATACGAAGGTACGAAGAGAACTAGAATTAGAGAGTCGCCTAGTCAAGTAATCGTCGCTTCTTACAGCGGCTTCCATTGAGCGGTGCTTGAATTCTTCGACTGTTTGTCGTTGAAGGGTCGTTGACTGTCACGGTTGAGTGGCTCGACTCCCCAGACCGTCGTTGTTGTTGGTGGGTGTTTCCCCATTGATGGGTGAGAAGCCCCGCGGTATAAAAGAGTGAGCAACTGAGTAAATGAGCAATTGATCAATTGGGTACAAGTGGGTAAATGGGTGAAAGATTGACTGGTTGGTGTGGTTGTTGTTATTGTTATTATTATTATTATTATTATTATTATTATTATTATTAATTTAATAATAATAATTTAATAATTATAAAATGTGAATTATTTAATAATAATAATAATAATAATAATAATAATAATAATAATAATAATAATAATAATAATAGTAATAATAATAATAATAATGAGTCGTTCGAGTCGTTCCCGAAGACCATATGTCTCTCTCCGGAGATTAGTTTTATCAACCTGAGGGATCGTTATTTACCTCGGGTAAAAAATAATAATAATAACAATAATAATAATAATAGTATTAATAATAATAATAATAATAATAATAATAATAATAATAATGATAATAATAATAATAATCTCATTGTCATTGTCAGCAACATTATCATTATCCTAAATATTTACATTATCACTATTATTAATATTACAGACATGGTTATAATTTATTATTGTCCCAGCCATCTGTCTCGTTGTTGGTATAGTCTTGACATCCTTCTTGTGTTAATCAAATAAATGAGAGGGTAACAACAGAAGGGTGAAACTGTTGCCCTGGATAGGTTTCGGCGTATAATAGTAAAAGTATTTCTATTGAGCAACTGAGAATCTGTAAACAGCATAACAACAACCCTTCACAACGTCATGGCTCTTCGCTGTACCCCTCTGCCAAACCCCTTAATCCTACCCCTTCACTCTACCCCTTGATCGTACCCCATTGCCATACCCTTCATGCTGCAACTCCACCATGTCATTTGACTCAATCTAATGAACATACATACCCCACCACTCTAGACTTTATCCTTGCGCCTTCATCATACCTTATTGTCACTCCCTTTCACCAAACCCCTAAATATGATAACATGGATTATTGCTGGTCCCCCTTATGCGCACTGCTACGGCTCAAACAAGGAGTCTTACTCAATCAATCAATCAATTAAAAATACTTTATATAGCGCCCCTTCAAGATATCTACTCAGAGGCGCTCCCGGCCTAATCCTCGGCTGAAAAGGACAGTTTTAAGAACTCATGTAGACTCATCCAGTTGGAATAGTCTTCCCTCCTCCTTAGGGCGAAGCTCCTCATTCTCTGCCCTGTTGAGTCTCGGAAGCGCTTGAAGACCTTCTTATTTACTACCTTAGTCGTCGACTTGGATCGGGAACGCCGCTGATTTGAGCGCTGATTTTAAAATTATTCAATATCAATTAGAATTACCAGCATAATATCAAGGGCTTGCTATAGGTCGATATCAACATTGATGATAACCCTCCATCATATCCCTTAACCCCGACCTCTTCACCATACCAGTTCATCCTAACTCTTCATCATACCTATTTGTCATGCCCTTCACCTCCTTTAATCCTTTAATCTACCCCTCCACCATTCTCCTACACCCTAATCCTTAATCCCTCTTTGTAACCATTCCCTAAACTCCACCGATTTCCCTACCCCCCAGCCCTACCCATCGCCTACCCTCTACACAGACAGAGAAGAGTCGCTCACGACTTAGTCACAGAGGTAAGGGTTGGACGATGAGACAGACATAAGCTTGCAGATAGAAAGAGAGAGAAAAACTGCGAGAGACAGACAGACACAGACACAGAGACAACGATAGAAACAGACAGACGGATGTACAGACACAGAGATAGAGAGAGATAGAGAGAGATAGAGAGAGACAGAGAGAGACAGAGAGAAACAGTGAAACGAAAAGGAATATCAGTCAATCAATATTTCTTATAAAAAGAGCTCTTCAATTTATACAGACAGATTGCGTAACCATTTTTCTTGAAACTCGATATATCTTAATTCAGCCGTCGCGAACTCGTAAATCGATGATTTCGCCCCAGCATAAAATCGATTTAAATAATCCAACGATTGGTATTTTAGAATCTTCGTTGTGACTTACTCCTTCACCTGCAGATAATGAGTTGCGTCTGCAGTTTCAATCCACCTCAATTGAAATCCACGACAAGCAAATTCCTTTAAAAACTAGGAGGCATTGCTCTAGATCCCCAAAGCCTAGTGGTTGACCTTGAATAAATAACTGCATCTTAAGAAGGTGCATTCCTGCTCTACTGCATGCATAAGCGTTATCGTGATCGCAATCTCCATAGATCAAAAGCGTTGTTCAAGAGCCTAGCAACGGGTACCCAATGGGCTCTTTCACCAGCCCTCATCCGTTGGGCATCTGTCAAAGATCTTGCGACTAAATTCTTGACCTTCTTCCAGACAAATTTTGTGGTATACGGCTTAAGTTGGTGGGTTCCTTGTATGCTTCAATATTCTAGGTCTAAACGTCCCATCTTGGAATATTTTCTGTCGCCTGCTCCTGAATCAATAACTTATCATTTCCTGGCATAGGGTGAATGATTCACAACCAGTTCAAAAATGGTCACTAATAAGTACAAATTTTAGATGGAGCTGTAGGTTCGTTTGGCGATTAGCAATTATTGTGATCGACTGATCGAAGCACTTGGTCAAGATCCTTACACCGTCTCAGAGGAGAAGGTTTGAACCCGTAAACTCAGCGGCACAAGACGAGAGACCCAACCACAGTGGTTGAGGCTTCTGAACCCCACGTGTCCAGTCACGTACCCCAGGCATGTGCAATGGCATGGTCGTCATATCGAGTGGTAAACAAGACGCGGTGATGCATGACCACCCTCCTTTATAAGACGAGAGGCGCCCCAGCGGCCCAACACTTGTCTATTTAACTCGAGAGCGAGAGAGAACAAAAGCGAGAGGAGTAGAGCGAAGCGGTTCCAACTGCATCTGACTGTCTGTCTACTTCTTCGAAGCGAGTTTTGCGCTGAGGAGAGAACTTTAGACGAATTCTGAAAGATTTTCTAACAATGTGAGTAGATTGCACGTTTCTTGTGACTTTAATTCGAGTTCCAATTTTGACTGTTTAGTCTGCTTTGACTGTTTAGTCTGCTTTGACTGTTTAGTCTGCTTTGACTGTTTAGTCGAATGGAATTTGGAATTAGAAGCCATTTCGATTCTGAGATGATTAGAGGTGGGATTGAACGCATTGTTATTCTGTGGTGATTATGGAATTAGAATCTAATATTCTGATTGCACGCTGATCAGAAGTTGAAATAGAACATATTCTGTTCTTAAGCTTATTAGAAATGGAGATAGAATATATTCTAATATTCATAAGCTGATTAGAAACGGTATTACACCATTTATAGTGCAACAACCGCTGCTGAAGATTTCGTCATTTGTTCGTTTCGTTGCCTATCGATTTTTTCCTGGGGCTCGTCGACTTTTGCCGGTCCGAATCGGGCTTGCAATCAACTTATGAATAATTTTATTATTATATGTTATAAAAGTTCACGATTTAAGCCTTTTATAATGTAATATTACTTAATTTCTATCCTCAATAAATTAGACATCTGATTATTGTCCTACACCGACTTATCAGTTTTTGCCCATGGACTCAGACTCGCCAACTTCCGTCTAAGAGGTCCGTGACTACCCTGTCTAGGGACCGGATGTTTCTCTACCTACGGGCTGGAATTTCTCTTCCAAGGGATCCAGAATTTCTCTGCCAAGGGCATGGAATTCTTCTTTCTAAGAACCCGTCGTTTCTCTGCCTGTAAGCCCGTAATTTCTGTCAGCGGTCCTGAGTGCTCATACGCGTGATAATGCTATGTTGGCCTTGCTGTGGTTACTGACATATCAATTGCCTTTTGATTTAGAAGTTCCACATGCTTTGAATCATCTTTATAATTTCTGTCACATTAAACAGGTCCATTCTTAGCGCGGATGTCCCTCGGGTTCCTATTCTAAAATTTCTATTGTTCCCTAATGTGCTGCCTCACAAAGGCTGTTATATATATATATATATATATATATATATTGTTCTTTGTTAATACTAAACCCGTAGATTATTCTGTTTTCAATTGTACGATGCACACACGTTTGTGGATAATAAATTGAATTAAAATTGAAATATAATGCAACCAATTCAACTGTAATTGAAGGCATACATACGTGTATACGTAGTTACATACATACATACATACATACCGGTACATATGCATACACGTAGTTATAACAGGCATAAATACAAGCATGCATGCACACATATATACAGAAAAATATAATTTGCATATATGTATCTTATTATGTATAAGGGATTAAGGGTCATATTATTATTATCATTATTATTATTATTATTATTATTATTATTATTATAATTATAATTATTATTATTATTATTATTATTATTATTATTATTATTATTATTATACATGCTTTATTTTTGATGCATTATTGAATTATAAGTTGTGAAGAACTAGCTGCTAGCATATTGTATTGTTTTACAAATTTGTATAGCACCTCTCTCAGTACATCCTCATTAGAGGCTCTCTGTTATTCAAGGTTTCAGACGATCCGTGGGCTGACTGAGGGCTGATGAGGGTTGAGGGCGATGAAGACTTGCAGGCATTTCTAAAGCAGAAGAAACGGGTAGCGGGGTTCTAAGAGATTAATCCCTGACACACTGAAGGAGTGGGGGAAGGCTACGTATTGATGGCAGATTAAGCAATTCAAAGGCTTCTTTGAAGGTGTTGGGTGTCACCGATCTTGGAATTAGTTGTCAACAGACCCATTCGCAGCCAGGGTTGTGCGTCGCTTTCAGCCGAGGTAAAGGTGAAGGTACTACTCAGGCAAGGCAAGTTGACGGTAACGGTAATCCAAGGTAATGGTGCATACAAAACGAGGTAATGAGACTATGTGTAGTTTCAGTTTAACGGCACTGTGCGAATACAAAGATCGTTACGTCGCCCCCTCATTTAGCCAGGCTTGAGACTGGCAGTGCAAGAGTGTGGCAACCGTATAGCAACGAACGATGGTGAAGCAAGGTATACTGGTAAATGTAAAGGCAGAGCATTGATTGACTGTTTTTCTAGATGATTGTAATGCTTGAGTTTGGCGCATTTTTAAGAACTAAAAGGTACCGCAAGGCTCCAAAATACAACATTTACGATTACAATTACAATTACAATCTCATTTACGATTATAGTAGCAATTATCATAGCAACGACAATTGCAGTTACGATTACAGTAACAGTCACGACTACAATGACAATCACAATTAAGATCACGAATACAGTAATATAGTTTACAGTTACGATTGCAATCATTGTTACGATTATTTGATTACAGATGGCCGACAGCGGGCTGGGCGAGTGTTACGGTCGATTCCGCGTGACAACGATCATCATCGTGATTCTTGAGATCGCCATTCTCATCCTCTTCGGATTCTTCGTTCGTTACGACGAAAACCTAGGAATGCCCCTTTACCCCATAAAAATTACCCTCAACGTAACTGTCTCCACGCCCGGTACCACCGGCATGAACATGCCTAGTACCAGCACGTACCCCTCCTTACCAACGATATCAGTCACGCCACCAGGACCGAGCATCACGGGAGATCAAAGTGTCAACGTTACTATCCCCAGCGTGGCGCAACCTTTTAATGCTACCATGGTGTCGAGTAATCAGGCGCAGGGCGATCCGAGTGGAACCAATGCGACAGATCCTCCAGCGACTATAGTGGTTGAGATACCTTCAATAGAAGAGCAGGAAGCACACGCCTTGAACTCCGTGAATTACGTCAATAATTACTACGCCGGTAAGACTGGACTCATCTTCTTAATTCGCTGATTGGCAAATTGGTTATTGATTTGGCTAATGTTTTTCATCGTTATTATAAGTTGGGAATTTTTTTTCGAAGCGGTTCTGTGTATGCGGCACCAGCCGATGTTGCGCAACAAAAGGCAGCCCACAATCGGATTAATAGACAGACAAAGAGACAGACAGAGACAATGACAGCGACAAAGGAATTGACAGAGACTGAGATAGAGACGGCGACAGAGACAGCGAAGGAACAGAGACTGAGATAGAGACGAAGACAGGGATAGAGACATATACTGAGACAGAGAGACAGATATTGAGACTTAGACGGAAAACGGTAGAGTATGGTATGGTCTGATCTGGCTATATCCGGTGTGACCACATGGTGAACAATAGAGTAATGATGTTCCGACTTGACTTTTAAAAGTCTTGACTTGACAGTAGTCTTTTGATTGTAGACCTATGACGTTTGACGTGACCTTTGACTCTTAACCTTTGACTTTTGACTCTTAGCCTTTGACTATTGGCTTTCATGCGTTTGACTCTAGACGTGATTTGATACTCTTAACCGTTGACTCTTCACTTGACTTTTGACTCTTAACCTTTGACTCTTGACTCTTAACCTTTTTCTTGACTCTTAACCTTTTACTTGACACGCGTCTTTTGATTGTAGCCTTTCAGGACATCCACGTGATGATGTTCATTGGTTTTGGCTTCCTCATGACCTTCCTCAAGAGATACGGATTCTCCAGCATTGGATTCAACTTCCTGTTGGCCGCATTCACCCTTCAGTGGGCCACACTCACAGCGGGATGGATCGTAGACTACGTGGATTTCAAGGAGAAGGGGTACATCCCAGTCAACCTAGTAACGTAAGTAGGGCCCACTAGCCGCAAATACTCGTTATTGCACAGATTCAAGACTACTTCTCTAAGACGGTGTAAGAACTTTCAGCAGTAACTCAACGACATTGAACTTAGTCATCAGTTAGTTGCATTAATTTCAATAAATGCGTATTGGTTGTAACAATGATTATCATTATTATAGATTTATTTATTTATTTGTCTTCGTAGGTTGATAAATGCGGACTTTGCTGCAGCAGCCATCCTAATCTCCTTTGGAGCAGTGCTCGGCAAGCTCTCCATTGCTCAGCTGATGATAATGGTTCTTATCGAAATTGTGGCTTACCAGGCTAACGAACTCTTTGTCTTCAAGTTCCTCCAAGTAAGCATACGCGTCAAACAATGTCTTCAAAAGTCTATGCCAGATCATCGACCTAATTTCTTATACTAGTAAGTGAGCAAGTCAATCATACAGTGAGTCAGTCAGTCAGTCAATCAACAGTCAGCCAATCAACTAGTTAATCAGTGGATCAGCCTCCGGTCAATCAGCATACTTGGCCAGTCAGTGAACCAACTATAGCCAGTCTATTAGCTATTGAACTTGTTAGTCAGCTAAGTAGTGAACCAGTTAATCAGTCAGTAAAGCAGCGAACCGGTCAGGAAATATCGAAATCTTAACTACTATCATCTTTATTCTGGTTTATATTACTGCTTCCTCGCTTGCTTGATTACTTTCTAATTTTATTGAATGTTGCTTAACTACTTTCGAACATCTCTAAATGTTGCATGGTTACCTACTACCTAAATGTTGCTTAATTATTACAGTTCTACCTCAGTGTTGATTAATTACAATTACTTTGTAGTTTGCTTAAATGTTCCTGAATTACTAACTAATTGATCTACTTAAATGTTGCTTAATTACTCACTAACCTACTTTGATGTGGCTTAGTAACTTGCCAATCTACTTAAAAGTGCTTGACCTTTGCTGACCTGACCCAGTTCACCAAAACGTTATTTCAGAGCTTATGCTTGACGCTCTAATATACCTAAAACACTACTTGACCTTCGCTGACCTGACCCAGTTAACCCGTCGTTGTGTCGGTGTAATCCTATATAGGCATCGGACATTGGTGATTCGATGGTTGTGCATACGTTTGGCGCCTACTTCGGTCTGGCCGTTGCTTGGGTCAACTATCGACAGGATGTGGCTGAGGCGGACGACAAGGAGGGATCCGTCTACCACTCGGACCTCTTCTCCATGATAGGTTGGCAACTAAACGCTAGAACAATCTAAAAGTAGATCCTCGAAAAAAAGCTACGCTTGTGAGACCATCCGGACGCTAAACCAGCTCAAGTCCGCAATAACCAAGCTTCTCTTTCAAATTGTATTTATCTCACAATTACAAAGTTACTATTTCGTGCACACTGTCAACTTGGGTCAATTTCCCGCCGGTAAATATACTCTTAGATGAACCTCTAGCACATCTAAAAATCGACGGATACCTTAATGCGCTTTGTAAGAAATGTTTGTCAGCTGACAATGCATTACATGGCGTTAAATTGCATTGCATATAAGTTACATTGACGATAGCATATGCGATTGCGATTGCAAACCTGGGCCGTACCAAGCTATAATTGCCCCCTGTGCGTTGCTTCAATTTGGTGCTCCCGCATTTTAAAATAGTGCATTATATGGAATAATAAGTAATTCCTTCCTGACATTTACGCCTTTTCCACATTTGCGCCTTGGGCCCTTCGGTACTGCCCTGTTGCAAACAATTTAGAATGCTGCGATTCTATAACTGTGGCGTCTACATTCTTAAGTCATCGTAATTAGTTGGTTTGTTGTTTTGTGGGGAGAATTTCCTGTAGGCTGTTTGTTCTCACTAACGCAGGAGCGAAAAGGTGCAGTCCACGGACATTGTATTTTTTCAGCTGCAGAGTAAACTGTTTTCTGTACTCTGTGACTATGGGGTCAGTCACTAGTTGGTCAGTCAATCTGTATATGCTTTAGCTAGTCAGTCAACAGACCAATTGTAATCAGTCGATCAGCTATAGTCAGCAGGATATAGAGCCTGGCGATACTGTTTCCTGTACGCTGTGACTTGTTTGTACAGGTACGATATTCCTCTGGTTGTACTGGCCGAGCTTCAACAGTGGAACGGCATCTGCCGAGGGCAGATTACGAGCCATTGTCAACACCTATTACTCTCTTACTGCCAGCACCGTCGTTACGTTCGCCATCTCCGCTCTCGTTCAGAAAGACAAGTTCAACATGGTACATGGCCAATGCTGCATCCTTCGATTATTTAGGACTATGCCGCCGTAATTAAACTCCTTCACTGTTTGCACTGTGACAGTGCCAGTCCCAAGCCTAGATAAAAGAGGAGGGCGACGCCAATGATCTCTGTTATCACACAGTGTAGTTGAAATGCGACACTTACCACCGCCGTCGTAATTGTCGTTGCCCGAACTTGCTTGCCAAATAAACTTGGATTGAATTGAATCCCTCTATAGCTGGAGCCATCTTCCGCACCAACCGCGGTTTCAGATCCTTCTCTCTCTTCCCTGTTCAATCTATTAGATGAAGCACTGACTTTTATCGGAAGCACCTCTGAATCTTCGAGGGCGCTACGTAAATGTTCAGTTACAACTACAGCCGCCGTGCACCCTGCCAGTGCCAGTCCCAAGCCTGGATAAAGAAGGAGCGCGACGCTGATGATCGTTGTGATCACACAGTGTCTTTAAACTGAAACCACTACACCATCATGTCAAGACCTCAAGAAACATCAGTTGACAAAGGTGGGTGTGGAGTGTGTTTTACCAATAGTAGGCCACCAGTGACGCCGCTCGTAACTTGATGTTGTTGTACTCAGGTTCACATCCAGAATTCCACGCTGGCCGGCGGTGTTGCCATTGGGACTATTGCTGACATGATCATTCAACCTTGGGGTGCAATACTCGTTGGTTCGATGGCAGGTCTCGTCTCCGTTCTCGGATTCAGATATCTAACGGTGAGTCGACGAAACCTTTGCCACCCCCATTCAATGATCAATCTACCACCGTCTAACTCGAAACAACATCCGTACTAATGAACCAGAGGCGTCCAGGTAGGGCGGGTCTGTAGGCAAATGCCTCCAATTTCTGGTATGGGGATCTTTTTAGTCTTAGGGGGAAATATTTTGCCTTTCTGACACTTGGGACCGAGGGGGTTTGCCTTCATCACTCAGGGGATTGACGCCCCTGTAATGAAGCAACTATTGCAATGCTAAAACGGTTAGAAAGTATATGTAATGTATGGGTGTTAGCCTACTATGTCAGCTTGATGTTTTCCATCCATTTATCCATCCTTCCATCCATTTATCTATCCATCCATCCATTTATTCACCCATTCATTCATTCATCCATCCATCTATCTTTCTCTCTCTATCTCTTTGCCTATCTGTCTTTCGGTCCATTTATTTCTTTATAAGATGATGGAATAGATGTTTAAGGGAACCTCTTGTTGTTTCCAGCCCTTCATGAGCAAAAAGATGAAACTGCACGATACCTGTGGAGTCCACAACCTACACGGAATGCCTGGACTTATCTCTGGAATTGGATCCATATTGGCCGCAGGATTAGCTACCGAAGAACTATATGGAAACGGGTTAGTTCAATCGGATCGGTCAGCTTTGTCTATGATGACAATAACAAATGAAATAATGGTAACAATAGAAATGCTGCTGCTGCTGATGATGATAATTATAACAATGATGATTGTAAAAATTATAAATGAGGAAAAATAGTAATTATAATAAGAATAATAATGATAATAATAATAGTAATAATAATAATAATAATAATAATAATTAGCAGTAATAATAATAATAAATAATGATAATAGATTTGATTTATAATAATAGTAGATTAATATTATTAATAGCTTATGTGAAAACTATATTAATAATGATTTTTATTGATATAATAGTTTTAGTTATTGAATAGGAGTGAGAATAAGAATTGCAATTAGCGAATATTGGCATCATTCAGGCTTCTGAGTAGACATCTTGAAGAGGCGCTATATAAATGCTGGATTAGATTCGATTAGACTAATGTTCCATTGCTCAATTTCCTTCTGCTTGACAGACGTGACAAGATATTCCAAGCTACACCTCCTCGAACGTGCTCCGAATTGGCCGGATATCAGGCAGCTGCTACTTTCGTCAGCCTCTTCATGGGATTGGTCTGCGGAGTCATAACTGGTACGAAACGTTGCAATTTCAACTGCGTTTATTAGCGCTCATTTATATAGCGGCTTTTGCAGAAAACTCATCGGAGGAAATAGTTCCGACCCGAGACAACTAGGCGGAGGTTCATTCATTCAGTTTGAGCATTTATATAGAGCCCCTACAAGACCCTACTCAGAAGCATAGCATCGACTGAAGAAAAACGACTCGAGGGACTTGTAAAAACCTGATGGCTGGACCACTAGCAAAGAGCGGAGCTCAAGTGGGAGATCGTTTCATATTGAAGGTTCCACGTATAAGGAACAGATTCATCTAGCATTGCTTTCGAAATTGATCCATAGGAAATATAAGAAGTTCTTGCTCATGTCGCATATGGAAGCCTGTTTCTGCATTTTGCAAAGCTTCCGTATGTTGCATCGTCGCAGGCAATTCCGTCTAAGACGGCTATACTGCCATTCATACTTCAATTAGTATGTGCAAAGACAGCCTTAGTTAACTAGTTAAGTTCATGAATTATGTTTTGAAATTTCTGAACCTGCTGCTTAATGTTAAGTAAGAAAGAGTTGGTCCTATTAGCGGGACCCATTGGCCCCTTATTTACGATTTCTTCCTACCCCTTTATCCCTCCTCTTCCCGTGTTACTTTTTGTTACGTACCATCATCTTTGTGTTCTACTGGTCGTGGCGATAAAAAAAACATTTGGTTATGCAATTATTAAATTTTAGCGTAATTACTTTGTTGTAGGCTTAATTATCCGGCTGCCCATCTGGAACCGACCGACACCAGACGAGCTCTTCGACGACGAACAGTCATGGCTCTTGCCATCCGAGGAACAGTACGATGTCTCGGCCACAGGGAAACTGGAGTCGAGACGTAACGACGGCAACATGATGGAAATGCCAACTGTCCACCATAACTATAAGGACCAGAGCGAACAGTAGGTGTAATGGTAGCAGCAGCAGTAGCTATATGCTACTCCGGACGACTATATATAGATCGGTTGGAACGAAGGTGTCGTCAGACGGAGTATGGAGACTGGCGCTATGTGATGTCTTGCCTGCATTACAGTTCAGAAAATGACAGAACAGTCTTAAGTTTTATTCTCGTCTTCGACCTGAGAACAATTTTGTTCCATATTCTTTGTTTCCGTTAATAACCGGTCCTATGACAATCCCGTTAAAAACTATTATACCGTCGATTCGTTGCCTTCTGTTGTATAGTAGTTTGTACTTTTTATAGCGCTTCTCTAAGCTTAGCCCGTTCCGAAGCGCTTACAGTGATAGGAACCTCGAGAAAAAAGGCAAGACTTAAGAGAAAGATGAGGAAACGATAACAGTTAGCAGACATGTGGGAACGTATTCCAGGACTCTCTCCATCCAGGAACATGGAGCTATGTCTTGGAGTATCTCATTCTCCAGTCAATCCTCAGCTCGGTGTATATACGCATGAACCTCATTGAACATTTGCCGCTCCTATATATAATGGACGCTCTCAATTCAGACGTAGGCCTACGACAACCGACAAGCAAGTCTTGAGGCATTATTTTCATTTTACTCAGGTGCAGGCAGCACACAATGGCTATAGAGTTGTAGGCTGCGTATGATGGGGAGTTATACCGCTTCAGAGACGTAGAAGTTGTAGCAATTTCTGTGGGTGTTCTGTTCGATGGTTTACGATGCGAATCGAGAGAAATTTTAATGATATTCCCTAGTTTTTTCTGTATTTTTTAACAGTGTTGCTCGTCTTAATTTTTTACAGGTATTTTATAATTTTTTTTGTTAATTCCACATTGATTTGTTTACTGGAATTGGACTGTGTAGCAAAAGAACCCTTGAAGATATTCACAGGAATCGTTCTTGACGAATTATTTTGGTTCAACTGACTTGAAATGTTATTAATCCATCTTAATGCACTAGTTACATACGCTGTACAATCTAATGCATTGCTTTTGAACTCCTTTGAAAGTAACCGAAGCCACCAGTAGCAGTTGATGTGATATCGCTTTTGTATATAATTGGTCTGTGTTGTTCAGCCGCGTGTATTAATTTTCGCATTGATTTGTATATTGGAACAAAAGTATTCCTTCGTGGGTTGTTGTATGGCTTCATTAATTAGAATTAATAATAATATTAATTGTGAATAATGTTGAGAAATAGTTCTAGCTAAATCAAATTTGATAATCATAGCAATGATAATAATATTTATATTAATTACGTTTTTGATGATTAGGATGTTCCTGTTGTTGTTGTTGTTGTTGTTGATGATGATGAGAATGATGATGACTACAATTATTATGATGTTGTTGTTGATATGATGACGACGACGACGGTGATGATGATAATGATGATGGTGGTGGTGGGGTGGCAAGTTACTAACTAGGTCTGCTCCCACACACACGCAGGTCTTCGCGCTTGATTAGTCCAACTAATTACAGTTGCAATATGCAATATACATAGCAATGCCCTGGATAACAATAGGCAATCAATTTATCTAAATTAGAAGAGCGGGTTTTTTTGGATCAAAATGGAACACGATTCTAGGTGTGATTTATTTTTGCATTGTCCTCAATAAAAATTAATCATTATAAATATCCGGTTGCTGGTAATTATTTGTATTCATAGGCAGGTATTGATATTCCTATTTATCACCGCCTTTGTTTTATTAATATTCAGATTTATTTGTATAATCGCATTGATAGTGATATTGAAGCTCCTATTCACATTCATATTTTTCTAAATTTTTATACTTAAGTCCATGTTTTTATTACTTTAAAAAAATGTTTCAGCCTATTTGCATTTTATCCAATGTTCACATTCATATTAATATAGAATATTATATTAATATTAAAATTTGAATTGAATATTACATCTAAATTAATATTTTATTTCAATATAACATTTAAACTGGTATTTATATTGAAAATTACATCCAAATCAATATGTGCATTTAATATTACATCTATATTAATATTTTATTGCAAGCAATTTTTTTATTAAGGTTCACACAACTTAATTTAATATTTGATTAAGGTTCACACAACTTAATTTAATATTTGATTAAGGTTCACACAACTTAATTTAATATTTGATTAAGGTTCACACAACTTAATTTAATATTAACGAAGAACAAAATTTATAGAAAGAATGACGCCATTCCTGTGGCTTCACATCTCTGTTCAATTTTCTACAAGTAATCAAGTATAAAATTTGTTATTTCAAATATCACTTTGGTCACGTACAGAGGAGTCAACGACTCATATAACATGCGTTTTATTAGCGTGCAACTGCGCTCACAGCGTGACCACTCGACGGTGTAAAACCGTTCGAAAACCAATGCAGAAAAACAAAATTTTATTGCAATATCTTCTGCGCGGACCACCATCGAAATTTGCTTTTCTTTTCATTAAGTCGCGGACATGATATTAATCACACCTTTCCGACGGTAGAAGCGCCACCAAATTACCTCTGAGCGGCGAGATTTCTGTTTTCCATTTCTTCGAAACAGGTCCTATAACGAAAGGTTTAAATATCAATTCTAGACCGAGCGATATTAGAGCATCTCTGTCTGTATAAATACTGACTTCCCCATACCTCGGCACTTAGAGCCTGAGACCGCAGTGGAACCTTCTTGAGCTCGTCTACGTCTACATCTGAAGCAGCCATGGTTTCCCGTCGGTGGTTCGGTCCCCTTCTGGCGGTTCTCCTTATCCTCGGTCAAGGATCGGTCCAGTCCGCCAAGCCCGGAAAGCGTTCCACCACCGTTCGACTGGCTGGATCGGGCGCTGCCCTTCCGAATCTGGACTCATTTGGATTCAGAGAGCTCATCCTTCGAGCGGGGAACGACAGGGTCGTCGATTTCCCCAATGGAGGACCGGAGGCTACCATCGCCCAGATCATACCAGCGAGTGAGTACGGGAAAGACTCCAGGCTCTAAATTGTCAATTTGAACTGGGGAGTTGACAGTTTTCACATGGGGAGGGGAGGGTTACTGTGGGCTGTCGGTGCACGAACTTGATTCTAAGCTTTGCTAAGATACAATAAGCCATTTAAAGCTGATCTCAGAGGTTTGCTTGACCCCAAGGTGATTTTTGAGAATTAACTGGCGGAGTTAGAAAATGAACTGGGTGTTGAACCCTCCCAACCCCCAACTCCCGACAATTCAGTCACTGAAAAACTCAGTACATGCATATGCTGCCATAAAACGAGCCCATCTGGGCCTATACCATTGCCTCTGACACCGTGCCCATGAACGCATTATTACCCCACCCCCGCGAAAACAATAATTATTAGGATGCCAGACGTAATGTTCTCAGCCCGATCTCACCTATCTGTCCATTCTCCCCTGCCCAGTCTCTACCCCACACCTCACCATCTAGCCACGCTTAACCCCTTAACGACCCGTGGCTTACATGTAGGTTTTCCCAATACACACACGCTCGTCGGTAAATGATAAAATCACTCGATGAAGATGGCGCTCTTTCAGCGCTATTGATAAATTTTAACACAATATTGTTCGTCTTTGTAAGGTACATGTAGGTCGTGGGCATTCAGCGATTTTCCGAAACGGTCCCACGACCAAAAGGTTTGGGAAACACTCGTGTATACAGGGTTTGAAGGGGGAAGGTATGAAACGGTATGCCAAACCGGCACTACTCCTGGCTGACTGCAAGCATACCGGTACTTCTCCAGACCAAAGAGCCATACATGGCAGGAGAGAGGAATGGTTCTTGTAACCATACCGGCACCTCAGTATCCCACTTCAAGCCCTAGATGTATACAATACACTTAACGCGCTAACGAACACAAACAAAGGCGCTATATAAGTTTTAACAGACGCGTCGACTAATTCATTCATCGGCGAATTCTTTTAGATCTGTTGGACACCAGAAGGAGGAGAATGGCCGATCCTGTTGCTCAAAGAGGTTGGTATCCAAAGTAATATGCACGCTATGGTTTCAACGCCTTTGTCTACTGGCGCCACCTGCGCTTCAATATGTCAGACGTGATTACCAGTTTCTTTCCAATCAATTACTAATTAGGTGCTAATTTATTGCTAATTACTATGCATTTGATTCTCAATATTTATTCATAATTCATTACTAATTTCTTTAA
Source organism: Bimastos eiseni (assembly GCA_959347315.1). Taxonomy (NCBI): domain Eukaryota; kingdom Metazoa; phylum Annelida; class Clitellata; order Crassiclitellata; family Lumbricidae; genus Bimastos; species Bimastos eiseni. The sequence continues at coordinate 2,909,376 of OY365822.1, forward strand.
AATTATTGCTAAGCAATCACTAATTTATTTCTAATATATTACTAATTACTTTCTATTTATTACTAAGCAATCACTGATTCAGTACTAATTTCTTTCCAATTAATTACGTATTTTTTACTAATTGGTAGCTAACTACTTTCCAATAAAATTAAACTGTTGACCACTAATTTATTAAAAATTACTTGCCTATTAATAGCTTATTAATTACTAATTAATCTGTAATTAGGCGGTGATTAGTTGTGATCTGTTTTGAAAAGCTAACGGTAGAGATCGGTCGCTGGCCGTCACGGACGCAGTCAACGTGGGAGCCAGTTCAAGAGACGACGGAAGACCTCGACGGGCGGAGCCAACAAAACTAGCAACAGGTCAGCAATTATACACACTGTGGACACATTGATGATGAGGAGTAAGCTGGAGAAGAGGTGGAAGAGAAGGAGGAGCAGAAGAGGAAATACGAGGATGGGCTGAAGGTGCAGATAATGATGATAATGTAGATAATGATTACGATTATGATGATGATTTTGATTATGATCATGACTATGGTGATGATGGTGTTGATGATATTGATGACGATAATGTAATTATTATCATTATTATCATAATCAGTATTATTATTATTATTAATAATAATATTATTATTATTGATAATAATTTTTTTATTATTATCATTATTATTATTATTATTATTATTATTATTATAAATTATCATCATCATCATCATCATTTGACATGCTCAGTTAATAAGTCTACACTGTGTTCCTAAAATTGCAGCCACCATTGAGGTCCATCCGTCTCGTACGTCGATGACCTTCCCGATCCGTGGCCTAACCAGCAGCATGTCGAGCGCCACCGTGGCTCTCGTCGACCTATATCCGGTCACTCGATCCCCGTTTCCGGTCATCTGCAGTGGGACCGGGACGGTCAGCCTGGGCGAGATGTCGGCTGCCGCCCACCTCGATCCAGGCGCCCAGCCCAAGATTTACACGGCAGACGTCACCGCGTGTCTTACGGCCGCTCGTGAGGCAGGGATGGGCGAGGTGCGCATCGAGATGGCCCTGCCCTGCCACGAGCGATGCCTCTTCGCCGAGGCGCCCTTCCTCGTTCTCCAGTGACCCCCTCTCTGGGGAGGGTCGGCATGGCAACGACGAGCGTCGTCGTCAAGGTTACCGGTCATGCGCGATGAACGCGTGGAGAACTACCGCGTCATGGTCGATTGATTGTTCGCTTGGTTGAAACAATCGAATTCATCACAAATATTGATTGACTTGTATGAGTAACTGTTATTGGTCGACTTACCTGAGAGCAGAGTAATTAAACGCAGGAGATCATCTTATAATTATTGACTTCGTTAATTAATAACTCGTGAAATCCGACTTGGATGATGGGTGGTTCATAAATTTTCGCGCCGTTCATTTTCGTTATAGAACCATTTACAAACATATTCTTAGGAATTGTAAACGAACATTTAATCAGATCAACGTACCACCGTCACCGGTCTGTCTCCCTCTCTCTCTTTCTCACTCTCTATCTTTCTCTCACTCTCTATCTTTCTCTCTCTCTCTCTCTCTCTCTCTCTCTCTCTCTCTCTCTCTCTCTCTCTCTCTCTCTCTCTCTATCTATCTATCTATCTATCTATATCTCTCTCTTTCTCTCCTTATGTATCGCTCTGTATCTGTCTGTCACTGCCTCTATCTCTGCCTCTTTCTCCCAACTGTCTCTCTGTCTTCCTCACCCTCTGTGTCTCTCGTCTCTCTCCATCTCTGTCTCCGTCTCTGTCTGTCTGTCTCTCCCTCCCCGTCTCTCTATCTCTCTATTTCTTTCTCTCTCTCTGTCGCTCTCTCTCTCTCTCTCTCTCTCTCTCTCTCTATCTCTCTATTTCTTTCTCTCTCTCTCTCTCTCTCTCTCTCTATCTCTCTCTCTCTCTCTCTCTTTCTTTCTCTCTCTCTCTCTCTCTCTCTCTCAGTCTCTGTCTGTCTGTCTGTCTGTCTCTCTGTTTGTCTCTCTCTCTCTCTCTCTCTCTCTCAGTCTCTCTCTCTCTCTATCTCTGTTTCTCAATTTCTCTTAATTTGGCATCTTCTTTCCATTTCTCTTTCTACCCGTATCTCTGCCTCCCTTTCTATCTGCCACTCGTTCTGTTTCCTCGTCTGCAAAAAGTGTCTTCATTAAATTTCCACATAATAGGAAAAACATTTAGAAACAGATTATGGTTGAATTTAGTTCATAAAATTCGCAATGACGACAGAGCTATTTCCGACTCCAATAAGCACAATAAAGACTTTCAATAAAAGCGTAGAAAAACACGAGTTGACCAATGTTCCCTCTAAGCTGTACGCTTGTGCGCGCGCACACGGGCCGTGGAGTCAGCGCACACAAGAATTTAGTGTGAGCACAATTTTTATGAGACCACGTAAATCGAGTCTCCTAGTCGGCTGTGACCAAACTGGGTTCCTTGGCTGCTGCGTCCCTTTATTTTATCTCCTATCTTTAGACAAAGGACTTTTCTTAGGTTATCAGAACTTACCCCCATAGATTTATATATATATATATATATATATATTATGGTCTTAATTTAACTATCATCGTATTCAGCTCAGACCTGTGCAAAAAAGTGTGAACAATTAAATTTTATAAAATTTTGCACACAAAATCTCTAAAATATAGAGGGAACATTGAACACAACACTATCTGAAATCGATCAAAATCGATCAACTGAACATCGATGAGAAAGAATAGCTTCGTTGACAAATCAATCGACAGATCGATGCCAGAAGTAAGTAAGCGACTGGTCGTCGGTCATTTAACTGTCTTCCTTTTCCAACAATGACTCTCGACTCAGCAACAGGCAGAGACAACAGGCGGCCGTTGCTCCGAACAACTAGCAACAGAGAAAACAGATCGGAGCCTCATGAGTCATTGAGCGCCACTGGTTGTCGTAAAAAGAGGCGCAATATGAATTAAAAAGTTACGTCACGCGGCGTTATTTCTATTCCAAGACTACTCTTTGGACAACCCATCAGCGCGCGTGACTTAGCTCATGTCCTGCACTTGGCTTTTGAGTGGCGCCTCAGAATTTCGGGGTTTACAACTGCATGAGCACATCAATCATTGTTCTGCTAAATACTGATTCATTATGCTGTTATACATGAGGTGTATGGATTATCAAATGGTAAGAAGTGAATTATATCCATAGTAGTAGAAATGCGGTGCGTTTTATAGCTGGGGTAGCGACAACGTTGGAGATATTATCAGTGGGTCACAGGACTAAGAAGGTTGAGAACCGCTGCTCTTGGTCTTCTTTACCTGATCGCGAGTGTTCCACTTGGCAAGTACGCCGATGCCGAGTGAGGTCGTGGTTTTATAAAAAAAACGCGCCTGATTTTCTTATTAAGATTAAGATGATGCGAATTTAAAATGGCGGTTGTTGCATGTTAGGCCTGCAAATTTCAGCGAACTGTGCAACAAATTATACCTCAAAGGCAAAGATACCAACAGCCAGGATGACCATCACCAGCGTATGAACTTTTATCCAATTCTGAACAGCCATCAGACACGTCTAACAACGACAATAAGCAAATCATCACAACTTAGTCAACGTTTTCCCCTTCCCCTCCTTCTCCTCCTCGTCGTCATCATCATCATCATCGTTGTCGTCATCATCGTCATCGTCATCGTCATCATCATCATCATTGGTGATATGAGAATACTACTAAAACATCTATTTTTACCACTTATCCCTTTTATTCTTCTTGTCCTTGTTCTTCCTGTTCTTGTTCTTCTTCTTCTGCTGCTGTTGCTACTACTACTACTACTACTACTACTACTATTACTACTACTACCACTTCTAATGCTACGACTGCTGCCTACTAATGCTACTACTACAAGTGCTACTACCGCGTCTATTACTGTTAGTAACGATAGTAAAAAGTAATATTAATTAAAATGGTTTTGGTCATGATCATGTTGGTTATAATAGTAGTAACGATCATTAATGGTGACAAAAGCTTTTGGCGAGTATGACAGATATATTTGTCTCACTTGGTGGTGAAGGAATTCTCCGGTTTTGATATCATTCTTGGCATCGCTCTGGCACTGTTTGCGATTCCTCAAAAACGGATGACTCTCTGAGGAGGTGGTACTCGCTCCTCCACCCTCGCCCTCCGCTGACTTGACGCAGCAGGAATCCGGCACAACGGCCTCGTCAGACGTTTGGTTGCGTTTAGCCTAACCACACGCAGTAATTGTATTACTTTACGGGGTAGCCCCAATTAATTTACTTTACAAGGTAATTATGTTACTGTACTAGGTGATTATTGTACCTTTCAATGTTATTAATTTACTTTACAAGATAACAAATTTACTTTACAGGGTTATTATAATAATCTACAAGGCAATTATATTACATTACAAGGTAATTTATTTATTTGGGATATCTAATTGCATCTTTTTCTGGCGACTAACTAACCGCGCCGTAGATTCACATTTCGTCGTGACCTTGCGCGAGTTGCAAATTTAATTAACGATGATAATAAAAGTAATGAATAGATGGACCAATGGAAGGACAATAGCTGGAGTGCGTGAAACAATCTCAAAAATCTGTCAGAACACGAATTAATATTATAATCAGACCTTAGCTGAGATCCACCATGATGAATTCCGGTAATCAGAGAAGCCAAACATTCCACAGCATCGAAGCTGAAAGCAAATTAAGAAGATTCTATGATAATTAATTTCATTTAATTGACTTATTACTTTAGGCCTGGTGATAATTTACTTCAGAAAATAATTTTAGTTCTATTTCTGTTTCAGTTCATGTGTCCTCAATTTCCTTAGTTCGAACTTCGAATTTCAATTGCTTAGAAACGTTCGGTTCTACTTCTAATTACTGTTCTCTAACTAATTTAGAACAGTTCTCGTTTAATTTAGTTCCTCTTTGAAAATAATAGTTAATCTTATTTTCACCGCCTGATTTCACTAACATATTGACAACGCTTCGCTCTCTAATTATATATATGGAGGCTTTATATAGCGCCACTTCAAGAACATTTACTCGGAAAAGTTCCTGACCCAACCCCGGTTAAACAGTACAGTCTTAAGGTTGGGCTAAAGAAATGTAGAGTGGCCGCTGCAGGGCACTAGACGAACGGTGACAGAGGGCCCATTCCAGGTTGCAGGGCCAATAACCGCGAAGGTTCGGTGCTGCCGCATGGAAGTCCGGGAGCGAGGGACAAGAAGCTTGGCCTGTAATAGACAATTACTAATTACATCACATCACATGTTTCGCTGTATTATGTTTGCTGTGTGTAATGTTACACTATGTTACGTTCTGTTGCCTTGATGTGTCGTGCAATGTGAAACCTCGGATTGAATGTGATTCCAGATTGGTTCAGTGACGTTGTGGAACAATCGACCGTCGCCAAAAGTTTTCTTCAAATGTTCCTCTTGCAAAGTCTCGTCAACCTAACCAAACCCAATAATCACCTGCAGATTATAATGCTGAGATAATCACCTACAGATTATCATGCGGAGATAATCACCTAAAAATTATCATGCTGAGATAATCACCTACAAGTTATCATGCTGAGATAATCACTTACAGATTTTCACTCACAGGCTAGGATAATCACCTACCGACCAGGCTTAGCGCCTATAGGCTATGTAGGCTATGATAATCACCCGTAAGGCTATGATAATCACCCATATGCTAGGATCATCACCCAGACACCAGGCTTAGCACCCATAATCAGCAACCTACCAACACCCAGAGACCAGGATTAACCCACAAAACCAGGTTTTGCACCCAAAAGACCAGACTAAGCATTCAACTTCTAGCAAAGGTTTGAATTATCGCCTGATGGACCAATGGAAGGACAATAGCTGGAGTGCGTGAAACAATCACAAAAATCTGTCAGAACACGAAATTGAGTTTGAATATCGACTGTCCGCAGTTGACACTCCAAGAAAGAGCATTGTGACTACTTGTCTGTCTATGCATCTGTCTGCTTGTCTGTCTATCATCCTGTCTAAGTATCTGTCAGTCAGTCAGTCAGTCAGTCAGTCAGTCAGTCAGTCAGTCAGTCAGTCAGTCAGTCAGTCAGTCAGTCAGGCAGTCAGTCAGGCAGTCAGTCAGTCAGTCAGGCAGTCAGTCAGTCAGTCTGTACATACCTTATTTCTGTAGACGATAAGTAGGACGACTGCAGACAATTCGGCGATCATGAATACGATGAGAATGCCAGAGTACTAAACAGACAGAGACAAAAAGCAATCAGAAGAAGGATCAGGAAAACTAGGTCGGTTGGTTATGGTTTTGTCATGGTTTGGCTATAGGTCTTCGTTATAGTGTTGGTAATGGGTCTTATGGATATTGTTATGGTTCTAACGTTTCGCTTATGGGCTTTTGTTATGGTTTTGGTTACGGGATTTGGGTACGGGTTTTGGTTTTGGTTATGGTTTTCGTCTTGGATTTTTGGCTTGGTTTTTGGTTGGAATGGATGGGTGGTTTTGGGTGCGTGAGTGATGCCTTTGTGGCTGTTACCCAAAAGCACCCATCATTCGCTCACCGTACAAATCTATCTGACAATTGTGATAGTGGTTTGATTACTGATAAATGGACGAATTTCAGTGAAGAAGCGCAATATAAACTGTCAACATGAACGTACGAATTACACTACAACGTATCAACTCAATTGGAATGTAAAACCACCGACTGACCAGAGCAAGCATTGGTTTCTTCTCGTTATATGCGCCGCATAAACCAAGGAATCCGACGAAGACGGCGAAAGCCCCGATGGCAATGAAGAGAATGGCGACGTAGGAGACGAGAGGATCCGTTCCCTCGATGTGGGTGAGGAAGGCCAGGTAATTGGTCACCACTTCCGGATCTACCTTCATCCAAATCCCAAAGCCAAGCATCGCCAGACCAGCAGCCTTCAACAGAACACACCGCAGTCATTCATCACTCTATCCATACCAACATCCATCCATCCATCCATCCATCCATCCATACATCCATCCATCCATACATCCATACGTAAATACATTCATCCATCCATTCAAACATCCATCCATACATCCGTACATAAATACATCCATCCATCCGTCCATCCATAAATACATTCATCCATTCATCCATCCATCCAAACATCCAATCATCCGTCCATCCATCCATCCATATCCAACCATATCCATCGATCTGCCAACAGCTGACAACCACGCTTAGCATTACAACCTCCATACAATCTGCAGGAAACCCTCTGTCACCGGAAAACCCCATCCCAGCACCGATCCTCCCCCTGGGAAACTCCGAGTGAATCGCGTCGTCTCTGATGGCCTCCCGTCCTGACACAGACTGCAGCTGATCATCATGAATCACTTCTCTCCTCTTCAACTCCTACAAACCAACGTGTAACCGATTGCCACGTATTTGCCAAACGTTGAGAGCAGAGACACAACCAGAAAACTTTTCACCCCTTCAACAAAGAAATACTCATCGGAATTTGATCAATTATGTGGTCATTTTTTTATCCAGGGGGTGCTCAAAACCCACCACTCAGTTGCGCCTCTGGTTAAGAGCCCCAGAAGTTGAGAAGGTCATCTTGACGAATTAACGAAAGCACCAATAGTATTGATACTCTTAATTTCAACTGGGCCGGTCTTCAATGTATCAATGCTTATTATGACTTCTATTGTGGCGACGATGATAGCGATTTAATTGATGTATTTCACTCAGCCGTCGTGTCCCAATATATATATATATTTATATATATATATATAATTACTAGCGGTATCGTCATGATCACCTCTGGGCCTTCCTTTGTGGCCGCTATAGGCCTAAAGCATAACGTGTGACATCTATTTTTAACCTAGAGTAGTTGTTAACTGATAATAATTTATTGATATCTTGGTTGTTTACAGAACTAAACGACTGACTTGATTTTGAAAATGGACAAGGCATCAACCGATTTAGAACCCGTTTTTTGGCTTTACTAAAACAATTATTAAAAGCTCAAAAATCAACATTTAAGGTTCTTTGTGATTTTTACCTTTTAAGGTCAAAAGTTCAAAACCTATTGAAATTGCTATGTGTTACCTTCACGTGGCATTCCTCGCTTGCTAGATTCTTAGTTAGAATAAAAAAAACAGTTTATGGACTGTTAACCAAACTGTTCATCATGTAGGGCTTACTTCTCGCGCGTAATTTTAGGTCCGGAGTGCGTCCACAAAGGGTCAAAGGACCATTTACCACTAGTAAATGGCCAAGGGACGGCACATTTCAAGGGGTGGCTAAGGTCGGATTAAACAAGAATATAAAAAAGTAAATGATAAGGAAGAAATGTTAAATCATTGGCTAGGATAAAGGTTAGGGTTAGAGTTAGGGTAGGGTAGGGTTAGGGAGAGGGATGGGGTTAGGGTAGGGTAGGGTTAGAGATATGGATAGGGATAGGGTTTGGTTTAGGGTTGGGATTAGGGTTGGGGTTGGGGATCGGGTTAGGGTTAAGGTTAGTTAGGGTTAGGGTTGGGATTTTTGTTAGAGTTAGGGTTAGGGTTAGGGTTAGGGTTAAGGTTAGTTAGGGTTATTTAGGGTTATTTAGGGTTAGTTAGGGTTAGGGTTAGGGTTAGTTAGAGTTAATGTTAGGGTTAGGGTTAGGGTTAAGATAAGTTAGGGTAAGTTAGGGTTAGTTAGGGTTAGTTAGGGTTAGGGTTAGGGTTAGGATTTGTGCTAGGGTTAGGGTTAGGGCTTTTAAACTTTTAACCAATGCACTCACTGCGTTAATACGTTTTTTTTCATATTTGTACTTTATAAAGAGACTGGTTTTGCTGGTTTCTCTTCCTGCTATAGTGTCTGTAGAATTTTTTCGATTTAAATATGCAATTTTAATTTAGGGAGGGACGGCAAAGAAATCTTAATCTAAACGGCAAATTGCTAAATCAGCCCCTGCCTATTCTCTGGCAAAAGCGACAGAGATGTTGATCATCTGCAGGCTCAAAAACCGCTGTCACAAATTCACCCCAAAGCTTTCATCGTGAAAAGGTCTCCGATAAAACTGTTTACTGAGCCCTTGTGTTTAGTCGACATTTGACGATGCGCGTGGCGTCAAAACAAAGACAATTAATGTCGCCCCTCCGTTAACGAGGCTTGGGACTGGCACCGCCAGAAAACGGACAGTGGCGATGTCACATGGTTCCACTGAGACCATCGACATGGCAAATGTCAAATAACTATAATAACCCGATGCTATGATCCGGGGTCGGGTACGCATGGGTCCATAGGGTATTTCAGGTCACTCCGTTGACCAGTGTGGTGGTCACCATTCGCGTGGTCATCCATCAAATCGTCCGACCATCGATCAAACTTAAAATCTATCCATCAATCGTTATGATAACAATAACGGCAACAGCATTATGCCAAACATGGCCCTACATAATAATGATGATGATGATGATGACGACGACGACTACGATGATAATGATGATAAATAATATTTATTACTATTATTATAATTATATCGTTGTTATTATTATTATTATCATCATCATCATCAACAACATTATCATTATTTTTTAAATAATTATAATTATAATCATTATCATTATTATTTCAAATGTGAACTTGTCAATAAAATTATCCTTATCATTATCATTATTAATATTATCATTGTTATTATTATTATTATTATTATTATCATTATCAATATTATTATTATTATTTAGTTGCTTTCGCTGCTCAGGAGTCCAACGAGACTTCGGACGACATCACCATTAAGTTACATTGAAGACCATAATAATAGTAATAATAATATTATAATTATTATTATTATCATTATTATTATTATTATTATCATCATCATCATCATCATTATCATTAATTTGTTTATTCCTTATAGATTATTATTATTATTATTATTATTAATTTTATTATTATTATTGATATTATTATTACTATTTCCATTTAGTTTTATATTTAGAAATCGCAGTATGATCACAAACATATTATGAACTAAGGATTACAGGAGTCGAATCTTACAGTCGGCAAGGCTTCATCGCGTTACACATCTAATTTAAACCAACGCCGCCGCCAAGCGAAGAAAGGACTAGTCAACCTTAGGGGAGATACGGGTCAGTTCTATACAACTCACCCAAAACAAGAAGTTGAAGGTGAATAGTACACCCTTTGCTTTTGTCTTTGTACACATCTTGGCTGAATTCTGATTCTGGTGACGCAGATGAAGACGACGATGACGTAATCGTAATCTCAACAAATTCAGAGGCTCTGCTCTAAAGCTGTGCGCAGGGCACCAGCTTATTCACGAGCGTCGTATCGAGGGAAGATCTCCCGTTCGCATCATCTGAGGATGCTGTGCGGATGTCAGCCGCTGCAACCTGCAGTTGTCTTCATCGGTCGGTTCCTGTAGGACCGAGCGGACGATACCGTGGATGGAGCCGACTGGGGGCGGCTCCATCCTGGGGTGCATGACCCTCGCCACGGTGGCCGCATCAGACGCCGAAGGAGGGAGGATGAGTGTACGGGAGAATAGCTACCGGGTACCTAATAGATTACTATTACTTTTATTATTACTATTATAATTTTAATTATTATTGTTGCTATTATCATCATCATCATTATTATTACATACACTATAGGTTTTATTATTGGCATAATTATATTTATTGCTTTTTTGGTAATATCATTATTAATATTAATATTATTATTATTATTATTATTATTACTATTATTATTATCATCATCATCATCATCATCATTTTTATCATTTTTATCTTAACTATGAGGCTGAACATTTATTTACATTGGACGGAAGAATATACAGACAGTAGGCTAACTACCACTGCAAATAGCACTACTACTGGTATAGTATCGCAGTAGTGACATTGCTGATACTACTGCCCCTGCCGCTTGTACGACGTCACTATCAGGGGTGTAACAAGCGGGGGGCATGGGTCACCGGCCCCAGTTTCAAAATGGGGGGAGGGGCAAAGCCCCCAGTTTTAGTGCTCAAATCGGTTCTTTTTTGTGTCTCCGATGGCTTTTTAAGATGACTTTTTTTATGATAATTTGTGTCCTCATTCTTCAAATTTCTGGAGGGCAAAATTCATAAAAATTGGGGGCAATATTTAGAAATTATGCCCACCCCCACTTTTCAAAACCTTGTTACACCTCTGGCCACTACTGCTTCTGCTGCTACAATAGGTAGGTGATACAACTAATACTATTACTACTACTACTACTACTTCCCTACTCCCCCACCCCACTACAACAACTACTACAACTGCCCACTTCTCCACCTACTACTACTACTACTACACTGCTGCAATTGCTCCTACTATAGTGCTGCCACAACAAAACAACTAATACAAAAGAAATACTACAGCGCCACCTCAAGAGAGACTCATTAGAAGGGTCCCTATTTAACCCCATTGAGAATCCAGATCAAGCCCCAATCAGTGGCGGCTCCAAGAGGAGAGACATCCTCCATCCGCCTGGATCGGCCCCTCTCCAGTCTCTCCTCTGTCGTCGGAATCATCCAATGCAATGAATCATTTTCTGTAATAACAAAACTAATGACGATCAGACGAATAACAGTCACAGCTAACACTCATCATCATATTAATGCAACTCGCTTTCACTCTTCTTCCCTCGCAACCTCTGTCCGCCAATCCGTCCGTCATTCCTCGTTCCAGCAGAGTGTCCTTTCCTTCTTCCACCCCGCAATTCATTCGTCCTCTTTTCCCGCAGTCCGTCCGTCCGTTTTTCCTTTTTGTCTTTTTTCCCTCAGTGCTATGGATTTGTCATTGTCATTGTCACTGCAATTGTCATTGTCAATGTCAATGTTACTGCCACTGTCACTGTCAATGTTACTGCCACTGTCAATGTCACTATCACTGTCACTATCACTGTCGCTGTCACTGTCACCGTCATTGTCAGTGTCAATGTCATTGTCAATGTCATTGTCAATGTCATTGTCAATGTCATTGTCAATGTCATTGTCAATGTCATTGTCAATGTCATTGTCACTGTCAATGTTACTGCCACTGTCAATGTCAATGTCACTGTCACCGTCATTGTCATTGTCAGTGTCATTGTCAATGTCACTGTCATTGTCCGTTCGTCCATTCCGCTACCAAAATTTACACACAAACTGACGGATGGAGTGGAGGAGGGTGGAATAAAGGAAAGATGATATGCACTAACGCAAGAAAAACAGAGGAAGAACAGAGAGGGAAGGAGCAAGGTAGGGAGAGGATGGATGGATGAAGGAATAGATGGAGGGAGGGAGATTGGAAGAGATGGAGAGAGATGGAAGGAGGAAGTGACGAAGGGAGGGAGAGAGAGAGAAGGAGCGAGCGAGGTATACGGAGAGAAGGAGGGATGGAAATAGAGATGGAGAGACGGAGGGAGGAGAGGATCGGCCTAAGCTAACACCGACTCAATCAGATAATTGCGTTGCAACCGATTACGATTTTCCGCCGTTCTACGCAGCGTCGAAGCACCGAAAACACGCACTCATCCCCAGCGACACGACCACAGACACACCCAGGCACACTCGCAGAGAGACAGAAGCATAGTCGCACAAACGCACGCATACTTTTACACGCCCATGTAAAAACGACGCAGACGGACGCACGCATACACGAAGAGAGACGCAAACGTACACGCAAGCGAACAAGTACAACGGTGTGTACAATGTATATATATATATATATATATATATATTAAACAATATAGGGCTACATAAATACTCTATGCAGCACACCCTATAAAGTTATGTCTATAATTATAAACCCCATGCATAAATATTCCTATATACATATTTTTTATATATACATTATATATATTTCTATACAATATTCTACATTTATTTATACATATACACATAAATATATATATATATGTATAAAAACATGTATTTATGTAAGTATATTCAATATGGCTGCGTTTACATAAATATTGCGCCTGACCATAGACTATGTAATAAAACTAGACACATTCATTCATTCGGTTGATTTATATAGCGCTGCCTTATGAAACATCGCTCTCAACTCATCGACGAAAACAGAAAATAACTATATTATTATAGTTATACATGACCCCATGACCCCATGCCTACATGCAGGCCAGTTCAATACATACATGTATACCCTGTACACTGTAAAATGCATCTCGACCAATAGCAATTGCATAGAAAATCCACCGTACGCGTGGGTCCATAGTATTTATCACAGTATGAATGCGATAATAACTAAATGACTATTAATATATGCGTGATCGATCATATATAATTATAAATCACGCCCTTATTTAAAATATTACCTGTATTTGCAATAGTGTTTGAGTTGGTTTATGTAACGTAATGAATATTATACATTACATAAATATTACATTTGTGATATATAGTTCAACAGTGCAAACAGCCACGTAGGATACTGCTTTATACTGCTATATATATATATATATATATATATATATATATATATATATATATGATTATGCGTATGTATTATAATGTGTACATATTGACCAAAGCATTGGACTTCCTCTGTCTGTTGGCTCCCAGTAATCGACATACAAACGTCAATGGGTCTAATAAAAATAGATGGATATAGCTGGGTATATAGATGGATGTTTCTAGTGGCTGCCACTGTTTGGACTCTGACAGTGCCAGTCCCAAGACTGGAGAAAGAAGTATGGTGACACCAAATCCTCTTCGATATGGAAAGGTGTCGTTAAAAAATCTACCGAACGATGGTTGCGTTAATTGGTCGTCTGCTCTCGTAGGCCTATCATGATGAGAATCCTATGACCCTGCAGGGACGGAGACTTAGGGAAGCAGTAGGGGACGGTCCCCACTAAAATTTCACGTGAAGAGGATGAGCTGCTTGTGGCCCCGCCTCAAAATTCAAAAATATTTAATGGACATTGTAAATATTAACAATGTGTCATAAATGCCTCATAAAATATTATAAATTTCTACAGTATGTTACACTGTTCATTCTCTTTATTGCATCCATGTGCTATGGAATTGAAATTATTTTCAGACCTTTCCCAAAACCTCAATTTTCTAGACTCGCCCCCACCCTACCTTGGACCAGGTTTCCGCCTATGCTGGGATATGGAATGGGAGGTGCAAGCTGGACTCATAATTATTATACCACAGTTCGATTCAAATGACTTCTGTATTGCATTTCAATCCAGTCATTAATTATGAGTATTTATATAACGCACCTTCAAGAAGCCTACTCAGGAACATTCCCAGCCCAGCCATGACTAGAGAAAAACGACTTGAGAGACTTGTAACAAATTTGGGACACAAGCAAAAATATTAAAATTGTTGTGATTTTAATCGCTTCAATTTGTTGTTGTTGTTGCAATCATTTGTGCTGAATGGACTTCCAAGCCATAAAGAAATATTTTCCTCCGTGGTCACCTTGCTGACAGCGTCTTTGAATAGTTATATAAATCGATTGATACGATAATTAAGGAACGGTTGCATTGCATAATTGTAGTGACACCCTTTTGACATTTTTCGGAACTGCTCGCATTAAACGTACCACCGGCTGCCCATACTCTTCGTTGTCCTGGCTTCAACTGTAAACAAGCAACCATTCAGCGAAAGCTATCGAAGAAGTTCAATCCTATTCTCGTTAAGAGAATTCTCGTTGAGATTAGTATACTATTAAATTGCATTAGAAATGATTTTTATTGGGAATGATTAATTGTTGATGTAGGCTCTATATTAGGCATCTTAGAATGGGCAATTGTAGGTCGGATGCGAGCACGAGCGGTACTCCCAGCAAAAAGAGCGGGAACAGGTGATTACATCTCTAATGTGTAACAGAACAGAAAATAACATTGCAAGAGATTAAAGTGGTTCAGAGGACGTTCAGTCTGTGTTAAAACCGCTGAGTAAGTATGTATGGGGCTGATGTCCATGTACGTTTTTATGAAAACATTTATATAGGTTCATGAAGAACTAGCCCTCGTTAATAAACTATTCTCCCGTTAATAAACTCATCGCTTGTGAATCAGCTCATTGTTCATGAATAAGCTCATTTTCTCGTGGATAAGCTAATCACTTGTTAATTGACTGAGTGCTTGTAAATATTCTCGGGCTCGTGAATAAGCTGGGGCCCTGCACTTAACCTTCGAGTGTCGCTTTATAAATTTGGAGATTACCATTGCAATTGGTAAAGTAATCTCCCATGCATCCATTTTCTTTTGTTCTGCAGGAATGTAACCTTGGCATTGTTCGGACTTGACAATGCAGGAAAAACAGTTACGGCGAAAGGATTCCTCGGTGGTAAGCAAGCAGTCACGGTTATCATTGTAGTGGTCAGATGCTCGTTTGTTACACGGTCAATTATTCATTTCATTGTCACCTGTTCTGGTGTCAAACAAACGATGTTTCAATCAATAAATCAGTCAGCTTTATTAAATCAAAAATCAATCAAAAAAGCATGTAGTTCACCACAGGAGTGCAATAATACATAATGTATTGGAAGTGGCAATAACAATGGATGGACCCAAAGGAAGATTGTACTCTTGACGTCACTATGGCGATCACCTTGAGGAAAGAAAGATTTTGATAAATTTTCTAATATTTACGGCACTTGCATGTCAATTACACAGTAAGCCAGGGCCATACCGAGGGAGGCCAGCGGGGCCGTGGCCCAGGGCCTAAATGTGGAAAGGACGCAAATTTCAGGATGGAATAACTTATTCCATAAAATGGACTATCTTTTAAATGTGGGGAGCCGGATTGATGCTAGGCACAGGGCGCAATTATGGCTCGGTATGACCCTGCAGTAAGCCTACAAGTCCTACATTACAATACTACTTCGCGTAGCTGTTGTTTATACGAACTTGACCTCTCGCCTGACCCTTCTTATCTTTGGCAGAGGAGGTAAAGACGCCGACGCCTACCATCGGCTTCTCGAACGTTGACTTTCGTCATGGAAGGCATGACATCACGATGTTCGACCTGGGAGGGGGTAGGAACATTCGCGCCATCTGGAGGAATTATTTTGCCGAAATCCACGCTGCGATATTCGTCATTGACGCCAGCGATACAGCGCGATTGGATGAGTGCAAGAAGGCGCTGGCCGACATCCTCGGGGATACAATGATCCAGGGAAAACCCCTCTTGCTGTAAGTGTGTTGATGATTCGAGGAAAACCCCTTTGGCTGTGCTTGTGTAAGTGATTCTGGGAAACCTCTGTTGCTGTGTGTGTGTGTGTGTGTGTGTGTGCGTGTGCGTGTGTGTGTGTTTGGGGGAAACCCCTCTTGCTGTACATTTGTGTTGATGATTAAGGGAAGCCCCTTTTGCTGTACATGTACTAATGATTCAGGAGAATCCCCTCTACTCTACATGTGTAAGTGATTGAGGGAAACCCATGCTGTTGCATATGTATAAATGAGGGAAAAACCCTGTTTCTGCAGTGTGTTGGTGATTCAGGAAATCCTTTTGTAATACGTGTATTACTGATTCTTGGAAATCTCTGTTGCTACACCGTGTTTATTTCGTTGACATTACTCGAGAAAGTAATTGTTCATCTTTACATTACAGCCGAATCAATCTGATCTAATCCGAGAATTTCTTTAGCGCCCTGTTTTCAGAATGCAAGACACATCAGTTATATTCTAATCCAGATCTTCTTATTCTAACCCATATCTTCTTATTCTAATCCATATCTTCTTATTCTAACCCATATCTTCTTATTCTAATCCATATCTTCTTATTCTAACCCATATCTTCTTATTCTAACCCATATCTTCTTATTCTAATCCTTATCTTCTTATTCTAACCCATATCTTCTTATTCTAACCCATATCTGCTTATTCTAACCCATATCTTCTTATTCTAATTCATATCTTCTTATTCTACAGTCTGGCCAACAAGCAGGATGTCAGTGGAGCATTGGACGAGATGGACATCTGTGATAGACTCCAGTTGGAAGACCTAGTTAATGCACACAAGACTCCTTGTCGCATGGTATGTACCTTATCAAGTGGTATGTACGATATTATTTGATTGCTTTCTACCTTATCATGTGATTTGTACCATACTATAAAATGGAGTATGTACCTTATCATGTGATATATACCTACCTTATCATGTGATATATATCTTATCATGTGATATACACCTTATCGTGTGATATGTAACTTATCATGTGAAATGTACCTTATCATGTGATACATACCCATTACCCACCTTTTCATATGAAATGTACTTTATCATGTGATATGTATTGCATTATGTTATATTCACCTAACAGTTGGTATACACTTCACTTTTGGGCCACCACAGCAACTGTTGGGGTACTCTACTCCATGCACATTTCCATAATGTTTCATTTAACAAGTACTACTCCAGTGTATTGTAAATTTACGGAGGGACTGATCTGTTGCTTTACGTTACTTTTCAGGAGTCGTGTTCCGCTGCACTGAGGATGAACCGGAAGATGGATGAATCGATTAGCGAAGGATTCTCTTGGTTAATGGCACTGGTGGACGAGAAATGGAATGAGCTTAGCGAAAGAGTGAAGAGGGATGTGGAGAGGGAGAAGGAGAAGCAGCGACAGGAAGGGGTGGAACGCGCGGAGAGAGTTCGCAGGAGCAGGGAACTTAGGTCAGAGGAATTCCTCCATTCGTTCATCTATTCATTCATCCATTCAGAGCATTAATTTATTCATCTATTCATTCACTCATTCAATTGTTCAGTCATTCATTCGCTCGTCTGTTCAAACTTCTATAGTGCCACTCGAAAGTCCGATCAGCTTATTCACAAGCGCTGAGGTGTAGTCATACTTAATCCATGGCTGGGGTTTCAACCCCCTTACCTTCGGTTGACAGTCCGACATGACGACCACTTCTATCCCTCTGTCTATATATGTGATTTATATAGCGCCACTTCAAGATAGCCATTCAGAGGCACTCCTGAACCATGCCCCGCCATAGAGGTTAATGGTTCTGCAAATTAATCAATAATCAATTGCCAAGTGCCAAACTTACAGCTGATGAAGCGGTATGTAATGGATGCTGACTTGATTACAGCTTATGGCGCCATCTATTGACGTATGCCTTCTGCCCTAAGCACAGGCTCCATAGAAGTTGTTGATTAGTAATTGAAATCTACATTTCCATTGTGCAGAGAAAAGGAAGAGAAAGCAAACGGCGACCGGAATGAAGAGGAGGAAAGAGTCGCTGGAGATCCGTTTAAGCCCATTAAACATCAGTTGGAAACGACACAGGTACAGATATATCCCTTATTTATTGCATGCATTTTAAATACAAAGTTCAGTGGTCACAGTGTTAAACTGAATGTCACAATACACATTGAGTACATGCAAGGAAGGATTATTCATTGTTATGATAGGTTATTGTTACAGTTGATGATTGTTATGATAGGTTATTGTTAAAGTTGATGATTATTATGATAGGTTATTGTTACAGTTGATGAGTGTTATGATAGGTTATTGTTAAAGTTGATGATTGTTATGATAGGTTATTGTTACAGTTGATGATTGTTATGATAGGTTATTGTTACAGTTGATGATTGTTATGATAGGTTATTGTTAAAGTTGATGATTGTTGTGATAGGTTATTGTTAAAGTTGATGATTGTTGTGATAGGTTATTGTTAAAGTTGATGATTGTTATGATAGGCTATTGTTAAAGTTGATGATTGTTATGATAGGTTATTGTTAAAGTTGATGATTGTTGTGATAGGTTATTGTTAAAGTTGATGATTGTTATGATAGGTTATTGTTAAAGTTGATGATTGTTGTGATAGGTTATTGTTAAAGTTGATGATTGTTGTGATAGGTTATTGTTAAAGTTGATGATTGTTGTGATAGGTTATTGTTAAAGTTGATGATTGTTGTGATAGGTTATTGTTAAAGTTGATGATTGTTATGATAGGTTATTGTTAAAGTTGATGTTTGTTGTGATAGGTGACTTTTATGATTGTTGTTTGTCTGTATGTATACGATAGGTGATTTTTAGATGCGTGATTCTCAGGATAGGTATGATAGGTGATTTTATAAAAGGGGATTGTTGTGATAGGGGACTTTTCAGGATAGGTGATTGCTATAATAGATAATTGCTATGTTATTTGAATTCTCAGGATAGGTGACTGGTTTGATAGGTGATTTTATGAAAGGTGATAGGTGATTCTCAGGATAGGTGATTGTAATGATGATTGTTTTAATAGGTGATTTTATGCTAGTCGATTTTATAAAAGGTGATAGGCGATTGTTATGATAGGTGGTTGCTATGATAGGCCATTATTATGATAGGTCATTGTTATGTCAGATGATGTCACCTGATCTGTTTTAATTCTTAATCGTTTTTGTCTTCCTGAATGTCGCTACAGAAGAAAAACGAAGAAAGGAAGAAAAGCAAAGACCAGGAGACACATCAGTCACACACTGTAAGTAAAAACCTATCATCAAAACCATATCAAGAATCAAGGACCACAGATAACATCTCATGGAGACCTCCAACCAAGTCCAAACACACCTCAGACCATGCCGAGAGACCTTCGCCAAGATCCAATCACAGGTCAGACTCTGAAGAGGACGCGCCAAGGTCAAGGTCCCACCGACGGCTGAACCTAGATGACGAGGTTCTTCAGAGACCCTCGACGCGTTCCAGATCCGGCCAGGACAGAGAAAGATCTTCCACCAGACCAAGGCATGGTTCGGACGACGAGAACAAAGATCGACCGCCCAGGTATACCTCTAACCATGAGGATAGGCTGGAGATACGAAGGCCGGGCACCTGGAACGAACCATTGAAACCTATTTCTCCGACCAGGATAACAGGGACGACGAGAGGAGGCGATGACAGCGTCACGGACGAGGACGATAGAGGATCTTTATCCGCCTATCCGTCCAGAACATCGAGGACAAGGATCCTGACACCTCCTGTGCCACTATTCAGGGCTACAGAGGCAGATGGTCATCGAAAGTGGAGTGGTCATAGCGCTGCGGGAAACATGGCGGTTAACAACGGTAATGATTGTTCATTTATATATTTCTATTTGTTTTATTTTTTAATTATATTGTCTATCTATATTATTAAAATTATTCGAAATTCTATTTATATAAATTATTCAGTTTGTTGGTATTATTTTATTTATTTCAACTATGATTTTTTTTTTTTGATATAGTGCATATAATTTTGATTTTATTTACTCAAATTGAAATCATTTATATATGAAAATTATTATTATTATTATTGTTGTTGTTATGATAGAATGTAGTCAAGCTTTCAGACAAGTTTTCAATCTAAATACAGTTCAGTTATTCATTGTGTGGGTTATATTATCAAATATGGACAATAAATATATTATTAATATTGTTATTGACATTATTAGTTTTTTATTATTATCATTGATATTACAATCATTATTATTATTATAATCGTCGTCATTGTTATTATCATTAATATAATTATCTGTATTTTATTGTTTTCCATTCTCGCAGACAAGAAGAAGAAGAAGGCACGATTCAATCAGACTTCTCCAGCCTCAGATTCTCCTGAGCCTCATTCCAGCTGGAGGAACACCTACCCCGCCTCAATCAATCTCTTCCATTCCTCTTCCACATATACACCAAAGGCAGAGGCCAGGATGTCGAAAACTCCATTGCTCCAAAGACTGGTCGAAACAAAAGGTGAAAGGAACAGATTACAATACAGTACAATACAATGTAATTGTAATGTAATGTAATGATGAACTCCTTGTAGTTACATATAGTTCAAAACTCACTGTCGTTAAACCACAAAAGTTAGTTGCGATTTAATGACATTGTGTCATAACAGAGATGATTGGTGTCGCCCTTCTATTTTATCCAGGCTTGGAACTGGAACTGATTAACAAGACTGACATTGAGGCTTGAACCCTAGAATGTGAGGGTGCGTAGAGTAATGGATAACACACTGGGGCGCAGAGCTGAGTTGGTTATATCAGGCTTTTAAAACTAGATAGACAAACTTAGGGGCAGTGGCCGATGGGTTGGGGTTGAACAATAGCAAGTGAAGGATTTGTTTAAGATCCCAACAGGTATTAAAGTGGGGGAGCATTGAAATAGGAAAAATACATTAATGTGCAGAGCTGAGAAGGCGAGTTTGATATCTGTATCCTCTGAGGTTCGCTAGTCCTTGTTTCTCTAGGTGACGACTTTGGCAAAATTATATATCTAAGTTCATTATCGCCTTGCACAGCTGCTGACAGTTAAACTTGACCCCTACAATAACTTGTCATCATTCGTTCACTGTTTGTACTTTGTAGTCAGTTTGAAAATGAACAGATATTATTATTTCTAAACTGCCAACACCGCTACAGAATCATTTAAATTACTAATATAAATGAATTTCTATAATTCAAGCTCTCGATGAGTCAAACTTAAAGAGAAGGACAAAGCGAAGCGACGACGAAGAGGACGATGATGAGGAAGAGGACAGGCCTCGAACACAAGCGAGGGACGCCTATTCGAATGGAAGGCCAACGAGTTCCGTCCATGCGATGAGAAGACCAAACAGTCACCACTATAACTACAATGATATCAGTGACGATGATGACGACATTGTTGTATAGATAGATCTCTATGGAACATCTCAAAGCAATAGCCGATCGCTTGGTTTTGGCCGACCGCTCGGATTTCTGTTACCCCCCTGTAGGTTTTTTTATTGACTGTTTGTCCTGGGTCTAATATGGAAGGGATAGGAAGCTGCAACGTGTCGGCCATTCCATGATCGTTTTTTTCTGATACATTGTTGGCGATGTCTGTATATATTGAATGAAGTGACATCCGGGCACTCGGCAGGATAACTTTGAACGTATAATCGCCAAAAAGTTCATCTAAATTCATGCTACTCCAGTCAAAAAATCTTCCTTTGAACACATTTTATTTATATTACAAGTTCTATACATTAAGTCGTTTTATTTCGTTAAAAGAAGCAAACGCGACTGCCGATTTATCCTCCAAAAGTCCCGGATGTAGTCACGCACTTAATCTAGGCCAATGACCCAATTTTTGTCGGCTTCGTATCCTTCCATGTTAGTCCCAGGTGTGCCTGTTAATATTCTTTTTGCGACTTAGACTTGTTGGGTGCTCTAGAAAACTCTTTAGATTATTTATGCGGATTACAATCGAGAATTCTTCCTACTAAGATTTTACAACTGGTGTTAATCGTTGTAGTAATGTGTTCCACTTGTGCTTACGCTTACTTAATGATACACGTTTTATTCTTATGTAAATGAGTTGCTTGGTTCTATGAAGAAATAAAGTTGAATAATGATAATTCATTAATACTGAGAATTTATGTAGCACCTATTCAAGCAAAACTACTCAGAGGTGCTACCAGGAGTCCACGCCTAACGGTAAATGATTTTAACAGCTACAAAAAATAATAATAAAATAATGATAATAGTAGTAGTAGCAGTAAAAGTAATAATAAAAAATTATTTATGGCAGTCTCTATACACATGGGC
The DNA here is from genome assembly GCA_959347315.1 of Bimastos eiseni. Taxonomy (NCBI): domain Eukaryota; kingdom Metazoa; phylum Annelida; class Clitellata; order Crassiclitellata; family Lumbricidae; genus Bimastos; species Bimastos eiseni. The sequence continues at coordinate 2,931,886 of OY365822.1, forward strand.
CCCGAATTTTTCTACTAAGAAGGCCCCGAATTTCACTGCCTAAGGGCCAGAATTCATTTTGGCGTGCCTGGGTGTAATGGCCTCCCAAGCACTAAACGAAATGTCACAAGGCGATTCCAGGTGGCAGGACCAGCACCCCACCCCACCCTGATAAAGATAAGCGCTGTCGAACAATAGCATTGTTTACTAGGTTTAGACAGAAGGCAACCCTGTGGCCTATTTCAGATGACTGAACCTGAGGTGTGATCAGTGCGTATATTAGCACATTCAATAAGATAATTATATGCTGAGAAATTACAAATGACACTGCTGGATCACAGAACACCTTTCATACTTAACCTTCAAAACACATCAAACAGTTTAGCTCTAAAAAAATACAAATAACACTCACTAACTACTGCCCAGATGTCGAATTATACAGAAATATATAACTTAACAAAAATGTCTGTAACTATATTAGACAGAAATCGCTCTGCATAACTTGCAGAGTGACAAACACGCAAAAATCGTATAATCTCCAAATTTCTAAAGCGCCACTTTAAATCTAAGCGCAGTGCACCAGCTTATTCACGAGCGCTGCGTCAAATCGAAAAGGTTGTCCAAAGGATAGTTCGTGGGCGGTCAGAGTTCGGTTTCCAGGAAATTCAGGAGGAAGGTCGTTCCAGAGACGAGGTGCGGCGTTTGATATTGCGCGGTTGGAGACCTTGAGATGAGATGTGATCAGAGGTCGAGTGAGGGTGAGGTAAGAGGACGAGCGGGTAGAGCGGGTTGGCTGGATGGTGAAGAGTTCGCGAAGATATTTGGGCTGGGAATATCGTATCATGTTGTAAGTTAGTGATAAGATTTTGAAGCGAATGCGCTCTGGGATTTTTAGCCAGTGAAGTGATTTGAGGATTGAAGTGATGTGATGATAACCGATAATCAATAATAATTATTAAAATAATAAATTATTACTATTTATTTGCAATTTTATACGCCAGCACATGCAGAGAGCACGCCTGAATTTGAAATGAAAATAAGTTACACATTGTATCACTTGCAAAATACTTGCATAAATTACCCTGCAATTAATATTTCTAATTATAATGGTTGAATCGTTACAATATCATAATCTGAACAGATTTAAGCAGAAGAAATATTAATCAGAAGTCATTTCTGTTGTGCGTTATTGTATTGAATAGTTGTACTTTCAAAATTTAAAATTTTAATTGTAAATTTAGTGTAGAAATTATTCTACTTCACTGCGTCTTTCTGACAGCCTCGTAGGAGTTGCAAGCGGACAGTCTAAATATTAGTCTGCTTCACTGCGTCTTTCTGGCACCCTCGTAGGTGTTGCAGGCAGACAGTCCGATGGCCAGCTGGGCCAGGTAATAGGTGACCATATTCCAGAAGGGAGCCTGATGAAACGAACCTTTCCACTTGTCAACGGAAAGAATCAAGTCTGAGGCCACAAAGAGAAACGCCCCAGCGCATGCGCAGAAGTTCTCCACGGTCATGCTCTGGACAAACTGCACAGTCGCCCTCCAGGCCATCGTCATGATAAGCACGGTATAGACCAGCAACAGGGCCTTTATGTCGCCACCCTCCTTGAGGTCTGTGACGACGTAAACATACAGGGCCGTACCTACCACGCCAAACGAGGCGGTCATTGGTCCGCTACCCCACGGTCGAAATCCAAAGGCCGCGATGTACAGGGCCTGGGCCACGCCAAAGAGGAGAACCCCGACCTCAAAGAAGTCATCGATGTATACCAGAGCCACGTCGCCGGCCAGCGAAAACAACAGACCAATGAGGATGTATCTTCTGTAGGAGTGCGACTTGGCGTGTTTCTCTTCGTCGGTGGACGAAGATATGACGATGAAGATGATGTGCATTATCGGCAGGGTCTTGAAGATGCACGACCTGAGGTCTGGCGTCGGCCATCTTTCATACGGTTTCAAGACGCCGAAGTAGAGGATGACGTAGAGGACGAAGCCCAACAACTTCCAGATTGGCAACATTTAGAACTGAAATGGAAACAATTAACTCAATTGAACAATTGAACAACTAAACAACTTAACTACTTGTTGTAACCTTCCCGCTCTTACAGGCAGTGGTTAAATTTCTCATCCAGGGCTGCCGGATCTCCAACCAATTATAAATTTTTAATTTAAGCCGAAGTCAGGGTAAAATATCGAATATCTATAGCAGATTTATTCCCGTACTTACTACTCGGATATGCACGCTATGTATGTGTAAAACCTGATGCGTATGGTTGATTTTTGAAAGAAAACTTGTATTTAGAAATTGTTAGGTGATGCATTTCAACTGTTGGGCGGTGGATCTCATATTCGAGGTTCCGAATCTGAGATCCGGAGAGATCCGGCTGAATTTAACCGCTGCTGACAGGCGAACCAGAGTCAGATTTGTCAAACAGAGGCAGAGAATTTATGGGAATATATGAAGAATTCCACACTATATCAACGCCTCTGTAGCTGAAGCTCGGGGTTCAACTCATTACCCCTCCTTCTCCCCCACGGCAAATCTAATACTGATTCACCATAAACTGCATGAATTACACTCAGAGGCGGCGACCTCTTTTGAGAGGTTGGGGAACATCCAATGAGAGGGGTGAGAGATGTGTAGGGACAAACGTATAATGTGTCCCCTATCTATAAAAGGTGAGGGGAACTGTCCCCCTCGAGCCCCCGGGAATGCCGCACCTGATTACACTGCACTAAATATAGCAGTCCAATATTCAGTGACTGAATTGTTGAGGGGGAAGGTTCAACAGCCCCAGCTCATTTTTCAACCCTACCAGTTAATTCTAAAAAAATTACCTTGGGGTCAAGCAAATCCCCAGATCAGCTTATAGTGGCATACACACTCACAGTTCCCAATTAATTCCTTCTACAATGTTGCCCTTATACCGGTTTAAAGTTCGTTATACAATACAAGTCTAGTCCGGATATCTGGACACCTGAAAATCTGTTAACACTCTCCCCAGTTCAAATTTGCTAATTCAAACCCTGCCAATGTTATTATATTCAGCACATTTGATAAGTGTTTAGTAGGTGAACCTATTACAACTATAATTACACAATTAACCTATTACAACTATAATTATACAATTAACCTATTACAACTATAATTACACAATTAACCTATTACAACTATAATTATACAATTAACCTATTACAACTATAATTATACAATTAACCTATTACAACTATAATTACACAATTAACCTATTACAACTATAATTATACAATTAACCTATTACAACTATAATTACACAATTAGCCTATTACAACTATAATTATACAATTAACCTATTACAACTATAATTATACAATTAACCTATTACAACTATAATTACACAATTAACCTATTACAACTATAATTACACAATTAACCTATTACAACTATAATTACACAATTAACCTATTACAACTATAATTACACAATTAACCTATTACAACTATAATTATACAATTAACCTATTACAACTATAATTATACAATTGACTAATGAAATTCGTTAATTATGAGATTCATTAATTACTGACGAAATTTGTTAATAACTAGATTAGAATTCTAATTAGCAAAATCTCAGGGCTAAACAATAATTAACATCAGTAGAATTATAATCTAATCAAGTGGTAGCCTACCTCTGGAATAGGCCTACATGGATTGCCCTCTACCCCAATCAAATCCATTAGAATATAATTATAACAAAGGGCAGCAGAATAGAAATTCTAAGCAATTACAAATCACGTTGATTTGACCTGCTATGATACGTAATGGGACTCTATAGCAACTAGGCTCAGCCTCAACACGCTGACATTGCCCACAGTACAACCGTTTGCACTCATATACTTAAAAATATCGTAGTAGAATCCCTATAAAACCATCATCACCGATTACCACTGTCGCACCATGCTGTAGGCCTACCCGCGGCTTGACCTCTTCCGATGTTGACCTGTCACCCGAAAGAACCCAGCAGCTTGCTTATTTTAGATTTGATTTGATTGGCGCCGATTGAAACGGACAAGTAATTATGAACAATCTCACTCGAAAAATTCCTTGAAAATTTAGCAGGGTCGAGGTCATAGGGCCTATACAATTTGAGCTCGATCGCTATATAAAACCGAGTACATATAGGCCTACAATTACTAAAGTCAATACAGCGAACAGTATTACCTTGGCTTCGTTGAGCTTTGCCTGCAGGGCATAACGTGAAAAAAATGTCGTCTGCCACAAGCGCCCTATCTGAATTTCCAGTGTTTGAAAATGTCTGTGACTCTTAACGTATTAAGGCCCAGTTTCGGATCTAGCGAACTTTGAACCCTACTACTCGTTTGTGCTAATCGGCTCGACTTGATAATATCTGCTATCCAGAGATAATCATGCACTTGATATGAGTTAATCTACTCAACAGACGTCCTTCTGCGGTTTTGCGTTCAACGACCTGGTCATCAGGCCCAATAACTGAACTGATGCGCCAATATAATTTATCTAGCGCTGATATTTAATATTTCATTTTAACTAATAAAAATGGACAAACTTCATTTTACAGTGGGCAAAAATGATTCTTAAGAAAAACTAATGAGAGTAGGCTTATAAAATATATAATCGTTGAGAAATTAGACCTTGTTACAGTCATACTGCCATCCTGAAATTGTCATCGTTATTAAAACTAAAATCAACAGTGCTGCTGATACTACCACTACCAAAAACCATCATTATTGTTATCATTAATAGCATTAGTAGTTTTTGTAGTAGTAGCAGCAGCAACAGCAGCAGTAAGAAGTGTGATGAGAATAATTCTTCGATTAAAACTTGCCTTGCATTATTTAGCAGAATTTTTATATTTTGTAATATATTTTAAAACGGTCTCAAATAAGGTGACTTTCGTGCTTGGTTTGATTCTGTTATGGAGCGATTACATTTTACCTGGATAATCAATTGGGAACTAAATTCGAGATCTGTAACTGTCGAATTTTTAAAAAGAGTTGGGGAGGAACAAATGCGCTACAACAACGTTCGAAATCGCCTTGTTACAAAGCAGTTTGCTTAGATGTTTATTAGTACCAGCATCCTTGCCAGCATCGATTACGAGCTGTTCGAATAACTATTCCAAGTCCCGTGGTACTGCGCAAATAATCAGGTGACCGCTGAAAGTATTCTGTTGTTTGACATACTTGAGATGTTTAATTGTGCTTCGGTTGAAGTTGTCACGTAACGAAAAGCAAGCAGTCTTCTCAAACAATTCGCTTTGCAGGGCGTATACGTGACAGTGGTCTCGTAACTGAAATCGAAGGTTTCTGCGATGTAATGTAGTTCATCGCCATTCTGAAATGGCGTGAGGGAGTCCGGCTCATTCACCAGCGCTTTGTCAAATGAAATAGCCAAACGCCATTTCTATTTCGTCAGTTTCTGATCCAGTTTTAGACATCAAGCCAACGGTATAAATCACCACGACCCATTGAAATGTATTAACTTGGCACCCGAAGTTTTTCGTAACGCAATTACGCTGAAGGCATCAGTAATCAACTACGCAACATTAGGTGCACTGTAATAATAATAGGCTGTCGCAGTTTAACGACACTATGCCATGACAAAGATGATTAGCGTCGCCCTCCTCCTTTATCCAGGCTTGGGACTGGCACTGTCAGGGTGCAAACAGTGGCAGAGCTCTGTAACAATAGTAATAATAATAAAGACGATTTATATGGCACCGCAATGCGGCCATACCGCTACAATACAAAGGCACCTCTCAAACAACTAATTAGCGGGATAGACCTTAATTAAAGAGGTGGTCTTGAGCTTTGATATTATTTCATTGGGTTTTCATATCAAGGATTCATTTCCTGTTATGCAATGGATGAGTTGAAATGCCATTTTATTTAGTTGCCTTTATGGCCCTACAATTGATTAAAAATTAAAATTCCAGTGTTAAAATTTATTAACATTTGGGGGATTTCTATTCCAGCTTAAAATGCTTCCGATCTGGAAGTTACTGGGCTTCATCCTCTACATCATCCTCTACTTCAGCATCTTCGAACCATACGACAGGTGGCCGCAGTCTTCGCTCAAGTCCAACTTCTTCAAAGTCTTGCCAGTCGCCCACCTCATCCTCGTCGTCATTTCCACATCCTCCGAAGATGAAAACCACACCAAACCCCTCGCATACCGAAGGTTCATAACCCTTGGCCTGGTTTTCTCGATCGCAGGCAGCTTCTTTCTATGGGACTACTTTCGACTCGGCACAATCCTCTTCGCCGTGGCTCAGGCGCTGTACGTTCTGGCGTTCGGCTTCCGTCCGCTAGGAAGCGGTCCGATGGCGGCGTCTTTTGGCGTGATCGGAACGGCCTTGTACGTTTACGTCGTCAGAGACCTCAAAGAGGACGCTGAATTGAAGGTTCTTCTTCTTGTCTACACTGCCCTGATTTTGGTAATGGTATGGAGAGCGACTGTGCAGTTTACACGCGTCACATCGGTTGAAAACCTTTTCGGTTGCGCCGGTGCTGTACTGTTCGTCATTTCCGACTTGATTCTCGTCGTCGACAAGTGGAAAGGTTCGTTCCATCATGCGCCATTTTGGAACATGGTAACGTATTTCGTGGCCCAACTGGGTATTGCCCTGTCCGCCTGCAACACTCGTGAAGCCAAGTTCAGTTACCACGTCGAGAAGAAAGCGTGAGACGCGTCATGATTGACGTTTGGTAAATGCCTTTGAAATGTATTTAATATGGAGAAAAATAACCTGATTCCAGAATATTTGCTTTTCTTTGTTCAAACATTCTGTGATTGAATTAACCTGCTTGTTTGTTACTTGAACTAAATCAAACCAGATGACTTGGTTTTGAAGTAGGGTATAACCGAGTAGACAATTTCCACCAAGTACCGAATCAGAGTATTTGGATGGACTATTGACCGGATCCAGGTACGAACCGAATAGTAGTGGCAACTCTGACCCAGTGAGTACCATCCGCAGACGAAGCTTTAAATATTCGAAATTAGTCACTTTCACTGTTTTGCATAATGAAAAATTAGTAAAATAAAAGTTTGTGCCTGTAATAACTACAATGCAGCTTTAAATTTGTAATCTTTGTTTTTAGATTGTTAAATGTTTAAATAAGTTATTTAATTAATTCTTTTCATTTTTAACTGTTTGTGTGTGTAATATTTGCCAAGGTGAATACTTCCGAATGGTCCTGAAAAACGGGATATTCGGCAGAGGAGAATGCCCGAGGCGATTTCCGGTTATGCCTTATTTTGAAGGTGTGTAGTTCATAACCAGTCAGTTGAAGATCACCACTGGAAAGTGAGATTAGTCAAATATTGAGTGGATGTCTCAACAGTCAGCACTGTGAGGCTGCTGTGTGAAGAATTAGCAAGTACTAAATGGTGCAGATAGGCCCGGCTCTGGACCTTTGGCGACCCCAGGGAAAGCTACAATTTGGGGACCCACTAACCCATATTATTATACCAGCGATTGAAACGAAGTCATTAGCAATTTTTATTTTAGTTTTTTTGCATTTTTTAATATTATAAATATTATTATAAGTATATGAATTAACTACCACTGTCAGTCAACAAATTAATGATCAATGGTTCGTTGATTTATCTATGAAGTTGTTAGGATTAATAAGAATTAAAAAATAAGCCAACGTTTTTTCTTTTATTGATTTGCAAAAAAATTTATATTACTTTTGCAAACTTGGCGGCCCTAAAAATTGGCGGCCCTAGGCGGCTGCCTAGTTTACGTAACCGATGGGCCGGCCCTGGGCACAGAAGTGAAGTCTGTTAGCAGTTGAAAGTAAGAGCAACGAATATACAGAAGACGCAAAGAATGTTTTGTCTTATAGCACGCTTGTGAGTTGCCTCAGATTGTAGTTTATTTAGTGTCCTCAGAGATACCTCACGGAGGAAGGAATTTGAAAGGAAGGATCTGTTGGAAAATGGCCGACCGCAACAACATTCGTTAAACTGGTCTTGTAAGTCAAAAGTGAATGTGACCATATTTATTTAGCTTTCAGTGGTTAAACAATTTGGTCGTCCCAGATGGTGCTATTTAATTTTTGCTTATAAGTAATTGTTTTCTGCATAATACCTTCAAATATTGAGTGTAGTGTTTAGTCTTCGTTAAGATAGTAAGAGTTTCTAAACTGCTTGTCATATAGTCGTAATGCAAATATGAAAAATATTATAATTGTTTTTTTATTATCTGTGTTGGGAATGTACTTTTATACTTTTACTGTTCTTCCTACCTAACAGAGATGGGCAATTGGACATGAATAGTTAAATTGCTATTCAATTAGAATTAGCTACTGAAATTTGCTAATCATTTACAATTAGCTACTGAAATTTACTAATCATTTAGAATTTGCCACTGAAATTTACTAATCATTTACAATTAGCCACTGAAATTTACTAATCAATTGTAATTAGCAAAAAATTATCAAAATCTTGTGGCTAATCAATTACTAATAATAATATCTTTGTTTAACGAGTAACTAATCTTAATCTGATCGATTTTAATGTGATCTAATTTCAATCTAATTTAATTGATTCGTTGCTGTCTCTACTATATAAGTATCATGTGAAACAAAATGGTTTCAGACTTTCAGTTGAAATCTATATATTTATTCATATTTTAAAAACTGAAAAAAATCACTGACCAACATTTTCATTAACTACTGACGAACATTTTTATTAACTTATCAACAAGCACATGTTGACAGCAACAGACGATCACAAAATCAATTGAACTGTAATTAAAGTGTTTCTAGGCAGATTTTGCAAAAACTTAAAATTTTATTTTGGTCTGCCTTTCCAATTGACTAAATGTACTGAACACAACATGGCCCTGGAAGTATTTCTTCCCTGTCTTCGTTGTCTAATCCACCTGTGCATTATGCGTGAACATGTATTCCGCCTGGAAAAGAAGAAAGGCAGAAGTTAATGTCAAATAATGAAACTCTTGTGTGCGCTGGCTTGACTGCGCTTGTGTGCGTGTGCGCACTGCTTAGAGGGAACATTGACCATTATTATAACAATTATGTCGTTTCCTCTACTCCTTGTTATTTTTAATCATACATTTCTATTGTCTATGAAAACTCGCCTCTCTAAAACGATTGTCTGCAAACGTCTGCAAAAAGCTAAGTATTCAGTTATCTGCGAAAAGAGAGAAGAAAAAGTAGAATCCTGTAACATTGGTGGTCGAGAATGATATTGGTAAAGACCACATGCAAAGATGCATGGAACTGCATGGCTCTCTTTGGTAGAATGAGACAAAGTATTTAAATATAATCATTTTATATGTGTACTATTGTCCGAGTACTGTTTGTTTCCTTTGTAATAACTTGTAATAACGAATACATTTATTGTTATTTTTTTTAAATAAATAATCAACAAAATGGACTTTTACTTTGGTTGTGGACTTTTATGATATTCTGGTGAATTATAAATGAACCAAATTTAACAAAGTATTGTGATTTTGTTTCAATTTTGTAACTTTTTTATTTGTGTGTATAATATTTGCCGTTGCGAATACTATCCGAAAAGTGCCAAAATATTCAACTGAGGCGAATGCATACTGATCCCATCAGAGGCGTCCAGAGGGGGTCTGGAGGCAAATGCTGTATTTTTGCGTCTTACGGGGGGATATCTTGCCTTCCTGGCACTTTGCCTCCATCACTCAGTGGGGGATTGACGCCCCTGGATCCTACTAACAGCCTCCTAGATGGAACTGCTCTTAGGTTTCCTGGTGGAACCAATTAATGTGAGAGAACATGTTTCATGATACTGCATAGAGCTTCCTCAATAATAAGGGGTCCAGGTGTTTGTAACAGCCTCCCTCCCATCTGACCCGCATTCTCTACACAGTACCTATCTAGCTTCTCAAAATGTTATTCTTTGACTGGGTCGAAAACGTTATCTTGAAGAGGCGCTATATAAATTGCATAGATAGATAGATGGAAGCATGCGTACAATAAAGTCGATGGCGTCTTCCGGTCGCACTTTGACGCAGTCGATGAGAGCGCGCGTCAGAGTCGGCATGATGTGCTTCATGAGATAGTTGCGCAGCGGCGTCGTCTTTGCCTCCAGCAGTTCCTGCTCCTCGGACTTCACCTCCTCCAGCCGCCTTGCCTGAAATCAACCAAACTAGTGTTGCTAGTCTCAGGGCTGCCAAAAGGAGGCGGGGCAAATGCCCAGGGATTTTTTTAGGGGTATGGGCACACAATCAACCTACGAAAAATGTTATAATCAGCTATGCAAATAAATATAACATTACTGACATCGAACTGTAACAATTTAAACTTCAAGCTTCACAATATTACATTATTTATCTTTTTTAACCGTAGAGCACGCTCACCTAAGTCTAACAAGCCCAAGACTACTCTACCCCTAGGGGCCTGGAATTCCTCCATCTAGGGCCAAAAAATTCTCTGCCTTTGAGTTCCCAAAATTTCTGTCAGTCAGCCTGGGAAGTCTTCTTCAAGAACTGCTGTCTCATTACTATCTTTTTGTCAGTTCAGAAAAATAATAAGTCTCCAACGATGAATTATTTAGAAATGCGTACTGATTTCTTTCTATACATTACAACTATTTTTAAATATCCTTCTCCTAAATATAATCTATAAGGAACCAAAACTTATGCAATTGATTGGATCATATCATATCGGAGAATTTTTAAAGCGCTTCTTACAATACTAGCTATACAGAAGTGCATTCGGTGTGACAGTTCCTAGGAAATAAGAAAGGGACGAGAGTGGAACCCGACCTAGCCATTAACTGTAAAATGTAAATGAAGCAACCATTAATAAATGCTTTGCATATTATGTCAATGTAAAATGTACAAATATACATTAATGTACAGTGAACAAGTATACAAACGCACAAATGTATCTTCTTTGGCCGAGTTTAGACCACAAGTAGATTTCTTGAAGAGGTGCAATATCAAGTTTCAATGATTGATCAGTTGACATAATAAAACGACTTTATGCCAGATTTAAAACAACGAATGAACTTAATTAGATTGTCGACAAGAGTTACCCATTCGTCCTGCCTATGCTTGCGGTTGACGGATTCTTCCGCCTCCAGTTTCTCCCTTTCCCCCTTCTCCTCCAGCTCCCTCTTGCTCCGTGCTTCCGCTTCTGCCAACCTCGTCTCCTCTTCCTCCTCTGATGTCATCCCTGCGTCCAAGACAAAATATATGAGCTGTCACTTAAGACAGACTACAGGGAGAACAGAGCAGTCCAGCAGTGCCAGTCCCAAGCCTGGATAAAGGAGGAGGGTGACGCTAATGACCTTTGTTATCGCACAGTGTCATTAAACTGCAACAAACCAAACTAACAGGGTGTTCTCGGTGAACCTTTGCTAATATTAATCACGCAGGGTATTGTTCTTTGCCCTTTGAGTTTTTATGATTCAATTCCTTTCTCTTTGCCTGCTGCTTAGCTGGGAGCACCTCTGAGTGGTTTTAACTCGAAGGGGCGCTTTATAAATTAACAGAATTAATTAACGAATTTCTCGTTTCTCAATATTAGGTTCACATTGCAGAGTCTAGGCCATAATGGTCGCAAAAGAAAATGTGCACATTTACATTTTGCATTTCTCAACATGAAAACAACATTGCTGTTCAGTTAAAAATCAAGTCGGGTCGGGGCCATATTAGTTGCAAAAGAAAAATGTGTACAAATACATTTTGCATTTCTCGAACATTATGATAACATTGCATATAATTTTCTCAACATCATGATAACATTTCACATAATTTTCTCAACATTAGCTTCACATTGCAACTCAGTTACAAAAACATGTAGGGTCGAGGACTCGAAGCCATAATGGTTGTTCAAAAAAAATCTGCACATTTCACATAATTTTCTCAAAATTTTGCAACATCATGACACATTGCCATACAAGTGATTAGATGAGACTTGTACCGTAGTTTCGAGCGTTTCCCATAAGTTTCTTGATCTTTTCGACTGTGTCCTTCATCTTGACCGAAGAATCTTTTGTTACATCTACGATAAAACAAAAACCACTTCAACACAGAGCTCCCTAGAAAATGAAATAAATCTCAATAATGATTTATAATAGATGACCTCATTTACAACACCTGACCTCAATCACAACACCTGACCTCATTAACAACACCTGACCTCATTGACAACTCAATCTCAGCACATGACCTCAATCTCAACACCTGACCTCAATCTCAACACCTGACCTCATTAACAACACCTGACCTCATTAACAACACCTGGCCTCATTAACAACATCTGACCTCATCAACAACATCTGACCTCATCAACAACTCAATCTCAACACCTGACCTCATTCACAACATATGACCTCAATCACAACACATGACCTCAATCACAACACCTGACCTCATTAACAACACCTGACCTCATTAACAACACCTGGCCTCATTAACAACATCTGACCTCATCAACAACATCATACCTCATCAACAACTCAATCTCAACACCTGACCTCATTCACATCATATGACCTCAATCACAACACATGACCTCAATCACAACACCTGACCTCATTAACAACACCTGGCCTCATTAACAACATCTGACCTCATCAACAACATCTGACCTCATCAACAACTCAATCTCAACACCTGACCTCATTCACAACATATGACCTCAATCACAACACATGACCTCAATCACAACACCTGACCTCATTAACAACACCTGACCTCATTAACAACACCTGGCCTCATTAACAACATCTGACCTCATCAACAACATCTGACCTCATCAACAACTCAATCTCAACACCTGACCTCATTCACAACATATGACCTCAATCACAACACATGACCTCAATCACAACACCTGACCTCATTAACAACACCTGACCTCATTAACAACACCTGGCCTCATTAACAACATCTGACCTCATCAACAACATCTGACCTCATCAACAACTCAATCTCAACACCTGACCTCATTCACAACATATGACCTCATCAACAACTCAATCTCAACACCTGACCTCATTCACAACATATGACCTCAATCACAACACATGACCTCAATCACAACACATGACCTCATTCACAACATCCAACCACATTCATACACACACATACAACATAATAACATTCATCAATTCATTCTGAGCATTTATATAGCACCCTTACAAAAACCTACTCGTGAGCGCAGCATACATACCGCTACTCCTCGTCTTTCATTAAGTACCGACCCACCTATGATCTCGATCGGTATTTCGAGCTCCTCGAAAAAGCTCACGACCGTCTCCTCCCCTTCGGCGTTCAGCGCTCGGTACTCCCCGAGGCACTGAGCCATTCCGTGCTCTGTGTAGTGTGTGCCGGCGACCACGTTTTCCGGAAGGTTGAGGACGCGCTGTCGAAGGAAGTCATCCGTTGCCTCGAAGACCACGACGAGGTCAGGCAGGATGAAGCTGTCATCGGCCCCTCGACCACCGGCTCCTCCTCCATCTCCTTCCGCGTCCTCTGTTAGACAGTAAGGAACAGCCGTCACTATGGTAATTTTTGCCTGACAACGGGCCAATGGCGATGTTGGGTAGACCCGCTTTGAAGGTGCTCCCCACCGTCATCTCCCCACCCCAATGCGTATGGCAACAAAACGCCACTGTATGATTTAATCAGCTTTAGCGAACCGTAATTCATTAATCAATCATTAAATCTTCATTAATTGATTGTTAATCAATCATCAATCAATCACTGGAGAAAAAGAGCAACTTAGTTCGTTCGATCTGCTGTTAGATGAATCCTACTGCCTCACCGCTAATCATTAATTAATCATCAAGTAATCATTTACCAATCATTAATTACTCGTTAATAAATCACTAACTAATCATTCATTAATCACTAATCATTCATTAATCAATCTTCAATTAATAATTAACTCAATCATTAACTAACCATTAACCAATCATTAATAAATCATTTATTAATAATTAACTTAATCGTTAATTAATAGTTAACTTTATCATTAATTAATAGTTAACTTTATCATTAGTTAATCCTTAATGAAT
>OY365822.1:2950918-2975918 GCA_959347315.1 Bimastos eiseni
TAATCGTTACGTTACACTGTTATTAAAGTTTACACTATTAGTCCTACATTCATTAAGTTAATACTTTTTATTTATTTTCGTTTTATAATAGAAGCAGACTGGCAGTGCTGGTTTCTATTCCTGCAATAACTGATGTTAAAATTTGTGGATTTCAATAAGCAATTTCAAATTTGGGAGGGGCAGCATAGAAATCTTGGCCTAGGGGCTGCTAATTGTTAAATCCTGCCCTGGAGATGGATAGAGGAGCCTGAGACAGACGAGATTTAACTAAGTTACGGTTTGTCAGTTTGATTGCAATTAAACAAATATTGAATTGAATTGAGATATGTTTGATGATGTTGTTTAACTCATAGTTATCCTGTGACTTGATTAACTAGAAAGTTCCCTTAGGTGATCATCTAGGTGTCCCTTATTAGCAGGACCTTCTTGGTCCTTTTAGGCGTCTACCACTGCGTTCTTATGATATATAATTCTAAATCTATTTATATTTTCCTATGTTGGATGCAATAAAAGAGTATGTTATGCTGAAAACAAAACTGACGATTTGTCCCAGCTTAAGAACGGTCTTTTCAGCCTTCAGCTGATCCTTGTAGGTGGGATGTGTCTTCCGTCTTCTATAGTCGTCTTCCGTCAGTGGTAAGTCAGCCTCCTCCTGGAAACAACAACAGAGGGCGAGCACCGTTCATGTGTTTCATTACATTACAGTACATTACATTCTAGTATGAAGAAGATGGAGCACCTGGTGACCGTGGGAAACTGGCCCCCAACGAAAGCACCTCTTGCAGGGAGAGGCAGAAACGGGCAATGGGACAAACAGACGGGCAGACAAAGATTGAAAGAAAGGGAGAGATACAGGCAGTGAGACAGATGGACAGAGATCGAAAGAGGCAAGAAAGAAATTAATATAATATTATATATATATATATATATATATATATACACGGTGATTCATTAAAAAACGTACCCCTAGATATTTAATTGTAACTCCGTCAAATATCGGTTTATGTCAA
Organism: Bimastos eiseni; assembly: GCA_959347315.1. Lineage (NCBI taxonomy): Eukaryota > Metazoa > Annelida > Clitellata > Crassiclitellata > Lumbricidae > Bimastos > Bimastos eiseni. The sequence continues at coordinate 2,951,929 of OY365822.1, forward strand.
AAAAATTTTAAGTGAACATAGAGGAATCAGTTCTGAATAGGAAGAAAGTTACAGTTTATGTTCAAATTGACCCCCTCGGGCAGTAACACACGCGCGAAGACGCCTACGCCACTGCCTGACTGACTCATCAATGATGCGCTGATCCATTTCATCCCATACCTCCACAATTCGGTGACGCAACTCGTCGACATCATGTATTCGATTTCTGTAGACTTTTTCCTGCATGACGCTCCATATCTTATAGTCCACTGGATTCAAATCAGGGCTATTAGGTGGCCAGTAATTAGGCGGGATGAAATCAGGTGTTTCAGTTTCGAGTAACGCAACGGTCTCCCGAGCTCTGTGCGCAGGAGCGCTATCCTGCTGGAAGATGAAATACTCCGTTATCTCACGAATGTCAGGCAAGAGACCCTGCATTAGTAGAACATCTCTGTAATATTGTCCATTAATCTTAACACCTGGTTCGATGAAATGGATGTTCGTACGACCGAGTGCAGATACCCCGACAGATACCATAAGGGACTTGCTGAAAGTTGGTCGAGTCCGCAAAAGACGATTTGTTGGAACGTCTCTCTTCCTTGTACCGGCTGAGACATAAATACGATCATTCTGACTGTTACTGGGTGCTGCCACAGTAAACAATTTCTCATCAGTAAACCAAATGAAATTCACTAAGCTTGCAGGATACAACCTCAGTAGCTGACGGGAACGTGTCAATCTTGCTTGCTTGTTGGCTGCTGTGAGTTCTTGAGCGTGTCGTTTCTTTAAACATCGCAAATGTAAATCATTCTTGACAATTCTCCAAACTGATGTCTGACTGATTCCTATTTCTCGAGCAATTTGTCTCTGTGTGCGATGCGTTTGCGGCATATCTTCCTGGCTGAGCACCAGCGATTCAACCTTTTCAGCATTGTCGGTTGTTGCTGCCGTACGCGGGCGGCCGCTGCCTGGTCGACGATGGAAAGACCCAGTTTTGTCGATCTTTGAAAGTAACGCATTTAATCCACCAAGAGTCCACTCTTTATCAGGAAATTTCTTTATAAAACGTTTTGCACTGTACTTTTTATTCTTTCGTAAGAATGTAACAAATTGTTTATCCTCTTCGGTAAACACCATTTTTTCGCGATATTTTCGTGACGTCATTAGTTTCGTCAATCGCGTTACGTCATTTTAGCTTGGTGTGTCAAATGATTTATATAGCACTTGAATAGAATATCAAGCATCATTATTCTGAAATTTCATTAAAATTAATGGTCATTTACCTGAGTTATGCTAACCTATGTAAGGTACGTTTTTTAATGAATCACCGTGTATATATATATATATATATATATATATATAGATATATACAGGCAGTGAAACAGATGGACAGAGATAGAGATAGATGAAGAGGGACAGACAAGAAGAAAGACCCAGAGAGAAAGACAAATACATTTAGAAAGACACAGGCAAAGAAACAGCCACATGCAGACAGATGTACTGACATACAGGCAGCCACGTAAATACGACCAAAAGGAAATCCTAAATTCACATTCTAGCATAGCCAATCCCAAGCTGGATAAAGGAGGAGGGCGACGCCAATGATCTTTGTTGCCACAAAGTGTCGATAAACCGAAACCACAACAACACATTCATTCTTACTGCATTCAATGGTTTTGTCCGAGCCCAGGTCAGAACGGAAGAGATGAGTATGAAGGTCTTTGGTCTACTCTTGTCAATCTTATCCATGTCGGCAGCCAGCTCTACAGCACACACACCATCGATACACATCGTAATTGTAATAGAACATTTATATAGCACCAATACAGAGCAAAACCAATAGAGTAGAGCATAGGCAGAGACTTAGTCCAGGGTCTGGTAAAAAAATTGAGGCTTGGGGGGAAAGATCGAAACAAAATTCAATTCCCAAACCTGGGTGCAGCTGAAAAGGATGAACAGTGGAAAACACTGCAGAAATTTAACATATTTATGATATATTTGGGGATACAAGCAGCTCCATGCCCTCCACCTAAAGTTTGGGGAGCAGTTCCCTCTGGTCCCCTAAGTCTCCGGTCCGCTAAGTCTCCGCCTCTGAAGTAGTGAGTAATGGATACCACGCTGTCCCTTTGTGATAGGCAAAATATGGCACATTTAAAGTAGTTGTGGAGATATGCTGGTGCCGTTCAACAACAGACCGAGCTCACCTTGCCTTCTTGTGCATTGCACCATCTCTATGGAACAGTCCTTATGATCACCACTTAAAATCAATACACAGTACAACGGGAAAACAATAGCATTGCTACCTCCACGATTACATTACTGCTTACACAATTACATTGTTGCTCATGTGACCATTTTACTATTTATGTAATTGCACTGTGACTATGGCTTATGTAAGAATGTAAACTGCCTAGACCTACACAATTACGTTATTACTCATGTAACCATTTTACTGTTTGTGTAATTGCATTATGGCTTATTTACATAAGTCACTGCTGACGCAAATATGTTACCACTTAATTACGCTGTTTGCATTATTACTTTACCGCTTGCGTGATTACTTTACTGCTTATGTGATTAAAATACTGTTTACGTAATAACATGAATGCTTACGTGTTGCAACCCAAGCAGCTTCGTCCGCCTGGTCAGGAAATTCTGAGATGTCGTAGATAATGATGTCACAGGCAATCAGGTACGTATACAGTATCTCCTTATTGTCAAACTATAACCAAAGGTAACGGAAGGTAATGTATGGTAACTGAAGGCAATGTACGGTAATTGAAGGTAATGTACGGTAATTTATGGTAATTAAAGGTAATTTACGGTAATTGAAGGCAATGTATGATAATTGAAAGTAACGTATGGTAATTGGAGGTAATGTATGGTCCTTGAATATAATGTACGGGAATTGAAGATAATGTACGGTAATATACGTAAATTAAGGTGATGAATGGTTATTGAAGGTAATGTATGGTAATTAGAGATAATGTATGGTTATTGAAGATAATGTACAGTAATTAATTTAGGGTAATTTAAGCTAATGGTTAAAAAGATTCCCTCAGAGCTCAGACAAATGCTTCCATAGACCAACAGTAGCCCTGCCTGGCAAATTGAATGCTAACCTGCCACAATATGCTTTTAATAATGGGTGATAAGTTGTAGGTCCATCTACCTGGACTGACCTTCTTCCTCAATAATGGCTAAACTAATGGCTGACTTCTCTACATATGGGCTTCTCATCCTTTAAAGGTGTTTCTATATTTAACCGGGATTTCCCAGCCGAGATAATTCGGCAAGAGGCGCTATATAAATCTAAAGATACGATATGATATCGTTGCTGCGACATCACCACCCTCATGTTATGTTGGCTAATGTTTCGGTAATGTGCAACATAGGGGTACAATCAATCCTCACCCTCTATGGACCTCGAACAAGTCCTTGAATTCCCTTCATTCAGAATTCATTCCTCCGTGTCACTGTTTGATCATGCTTTGACATTATTATACAGTGGCGCTCAATAAATGTAAGTAGGTAAGTAAGAATCAATAACAATAAAACAAATAATAACAATATATCAATTTGTGAAACAATAGCCTCAACCACTCAGCATCACCACTACACACAACACCCTTACCTATACATTAATGAATTAGGAAGCCATTGACCACACTATCACTGATAGAATAATATATTTACCAACATATCACTGCTCACCAACACGACCATTACTGAATTAGCCACACCACAACCACAGCCATCACGGCCAAGCCACCCCAACTAACACGTATACTGACCACGACCACATCCTGGACAAAGCCCGGCTTCGGTTTGGTCTTATCTTTCAGACTGCCGATGACGTGGTAAACTTGGCCGGCTGGAGGCTCAACTAATTCCTTTTCTTCCTGGTCCTCCTCGTCTTCCTCCTCTTCTTCCATCTCTGCTGCTGATGCTCCAACGACACAGCGTGACAGATACTGTGAAAAGAGTTTTTTTTACACCTTTAAAAGTCTTTAGATTCGAAAAGCCCATCAATTCTCTTGGTGTCGTGGCACTAAGCCTGGGAGAGCTGGCTATCTGTACAGCGCCATGTTGGGCCTAAGTTACTCACTGATATTCAATCTTATACATTGAATCCAGCGCCGGTGAATAAGCTGGTCTCCCTGACGTGGCTTTTGTGAAATTTTCGAGGATTTACATTACATAATCTTATTACTGCTATAGCGCCGTTTTACAAATTGTATTACGCATATCAACAGTCACATGAAATTGTACACCATTTCTCGATGGCGAAGCACAAAATCCGTAACGTAAAAGAAACCAGACAACGGGCTTTCGTTGGAATGCAAATAAAAATAGATCGGTAATTGCTTAAACCTGAATGATACTAAAATATACCGCACGTCCCAACCTGATTTAAAATCCCGATACGCAATCTGATTATCTAACTTACTTACCTTTGCCAAATTCTGACCTATGAAGCCATCGACGCAGTTGACAAATATCAACTTATTCTGAGACTTTTCCTTAACATCTTGTTCATCAGACATGGTCTTATTAATAATAACCTAGTACATTCATATAATTATTTAAAGCAATTTATCTCAGAAATGAGCAAAACGCCACTCCTATCGTCCGTTGAGACACTGCAAGATGGAGCATCGCTGATTCAAAATTATGTAGCGCAAGTATTATGCGACCTCGATTGCGCTGACTGTCGCTTGGTGTTCATGACAAGAGAGATTAGGCCATCGAATTAAAATAAATAATTGACTATTTTCCGAAAGACCTAATAAATTACAAGAGTTTTCTTCGCACGTTCGCCAGTCTCAGGCATAAATATAACGGAGGGCGAAGTTAGAATCACCTAGGCTATTCTATTTATCAATCCACATGGTCATAATCTTCGAATGTAATACGTAATAGGATATCTGCCCCACGGTCTCGTAATAGGAACACGTTTATTACTAATTTGTTAGGATGCTTTATGGAACACGATTTCGCAGTTCTACTGAAATTAACAAGCGACGTCGCTTATAAAGTCTACATGTGCACCACATCATCTTAATTTAGCTTGATTTCGGGCTGAATAAAACACAATTAGTAATATAATAGTAATATTAATAAATTGAATAAAAATATTATAATGAAAATAAAAAACGAAAAAACAACATGCATGCAGCCCTGCCATCTCTTGACCTTACCGCAACCTTTGTTGGAGGTTATGGCAAAAGCAAAATAAAAAATTAAGGCCAAGGTTGACCCGAGTAGTCGTAATCGTCAAGCAGGGCAAGATCCCGAGTAGCCCACTGAGGCATTTCTTTCGACACCATTTTAGCGGTTACGATTAACTGTATAATACTTATGGGATGAGAAACGTGTTTAGACCCAAATCTCAAGTATTGCCTATGGACGTTAACTCATTCACTGCTAGCACTCTGACAGTGCCAGTCCCAAATCTGGATAAAGGAGGAGGGCGACGCTAATGATCACAGTGTCGCTAGATTGCTTGATTCAAAGGCTGTCGATTTAGTAAATACGCATGGAGGAGGAAGGGGGTTAACCCAAATGCTCGTGCGATAGAGGAGGTAGGCCTACCCATAATGCACAGGGAACTGGCGGGCATCACCCGCCACTGTTTGGACTTTGACAGTGCCAGTCCCAAGCCTGGATAAAGGAAGAGGGCGTGGACTTTGACAGTGCCAGTCCCAAGCCTGGATAAAGGAAGAGGGCGATACCAAATCACCTTCAGTATGGAACAGTGTCGTTAAAAAATCAACACAAAAAAGGAAATCGAGTATTTATTAAGTCTATTATAAAAATTATTGACCTTTTCCAAAACAGCCATCCATGGATATATAGGCATAATTTTACTAAAGAAGAAGGATCCGAGTGGCTATTGCGAAAGATTAATTATAATATTCAAGCCTGAAGAAAATATAATACAGCCATCAGAAAAGTACAACCAGGAAATGTAGGTCTGTGGGAGAGGAGTAATTTGCATATCACGTGACCTCTGACAGTCATTTACTGCTAAACATGTTAATGCAATTAATTAACTCCGCCTCTGTACGCACTCCCTGGCAGTGCCAGTGCCAAGCCAAGATAGAGAAGGAGCGCAACGCTAACGATCTTTGTCATCACACGGTGTCGTTAAACGGATAGTGCTACTGCTTGACTTCTTAACCCCTCCACTGGTCGCACTCAGACAGTGCCAGACCCGCACATGCATAAAGAAGGAGGGCGATGCTAATGACCTTTGTCTTCCCACAGTGTTGTTAAACTGAAACTACCATTATTAATTAATCCTTGATTTCTTATGCATGGATTTAAATGTAGACCTTTCTATCCTGGTAGAAAAACACTAGAATGTTCCTTTAAAAACAAACATCATCTACAAATCAACTTCAATTAGAGCACATTATGAGTGAAACATGTAACACGGCAAAATTTATATAGCGCCCACTTCCAGAAAACAAGTAAAACAAAGAAATCAGTGAAGATACTCTTCCAGTTAAGTGACTTAAGTTTGTACAGAGTTAGCAGATCTTTTAATACTGTTGGTTTGTTCAGCAGTTTTCAAAAACCAGTCTCAGTTACACAAAGAAATCATTAAACATTTACTGAAATTATATAAGACTAGAAAATGAAAACTGAAAGATGATGTCTAGCAGGATAGAATTACAAACGAGAATTAGCCATCATGGTAAAATCCCACATGAGAATTAGCAAGGACAGAAGGCCAATGAGAATTAGCCAGAGTAGAAAGCCACATGAGAATTAGCCAGGGTAAAAAAAACACATGAGACGTGAGAATTAGCCACGACAGAAAAGCCGCATTAGAATAAGCCAGAATAGAGGGCCACATGAGAATTAGCCAGGTCAGAAGCCATATGAGAATTAGCCAAGGCAGAAAGCATATTAGAAGAAAATAAGCCACATCATTAATTCATCCATAAAAAAAAGTATACAGCATCTCTCAAGGCTACTACCCAGGAGCGCTCCCGACTCAACCCCGGCCAAAAAAACTGGGTCGGGCCAGAAGAGAATAATCCATTAGAGAATATCAAAAGAGATTATCCCACAGGAGAGCATTTAGTAATTAATGAGGAATTTGCAGCAAAAGAAGTGGTTGTAAAGGTAATTCCATGACATACGCAGAAAGGACAGAAGACGCAAAAGCTGCCGTCACAGAATCTCGAATGGTAAGAAAGAAGCAAAAAGTGAGGCCAGTATTGCACATGACAACAACATCAAAACAGGAATCTAATCAAATCATGAATTACCACCATGCATCATAATCATAATTTAAAGTATTATTTATCATGATTACTACAATAATCATACATTCACTATCTAATGACGAAACACTAATCGACGGGACTGGCCAGTTGTGAGCGAACGACTTGCTCGAGGTCCCTACCAACACTCCCTCTAATTTATTAGTTTTCTGCGCTCAAGAAATATTGCGTGTGCAACATGTTAGATATGGCTCACATTTTTCTGCACATGTTTGAGCTGAATGCGATGATGGTTAAACTAAGACCATATCTAGAAGTCTATGGTGATAAGTTCTGATAAACTAAGAAAAGACCCTTGTCTAAAGACAAATAATGGGACATTTCAGCCAAGGAATCAACATTTCTGGTGTAAGGTAGGCCAAAGCCGGCTAGGATAAAAAAAACTCCCAAGTGCACACTAAATTCTTGAGTGAACAGACTCCACGGCCGGTGTGCGCAAACACAAGTGCACGGCTTAGAGGGAACATTGGAAGCAACCGTCTCACAGTGCTGTATCCATCGGCTACCGTAAAACAAAAAGGTTACTTAAGCAGTCAAACACGAATAAATCTAACAAGCACCACTGAAAATTGAACGACTAAACTGTCACAGTTTAAGCGTGAATGCTAACTTCAAATAACTATTGTTAAACAATTTTGTTTTGTAAAAACGAGACAACATTCGACTTTATAAGACAGACAATAATTAACATAAAGTAAAAATCTTCACACTAGATATAATCACATTGGGAGTAAACACACGAAACCTAACACATGAAATACGCAGAGAAGAACGCTGAAAAGAGATATATATATATACAAACAACTTTTGACAAGGATCACTTTAGAAACCAAAACAAATGAACGTGCTAGACTTGCACGACGCAAAAAAAGTGTATGAAAACCAGAAATTGTTCGTGAAATTGAACATATACGGCGCATCCTGCGTGGCATGTAAAAAGCCAGAAATGGCGATCCCGGGAGGTCGAGAAGACAAGTCTCCCTCACATTTCACAGGGAGCGACACGTCACACGTATGTTCCCCCCAACATTTCTTACACCTATCATTAGGTGTCCCTCACCTCTCAAACGAGATCGTTGCCTCTGTAAAAGGCAAATCAAACCAACTCATGTTCTTACCAAAACAGAAGACTAAAGACAGCCGTCCCTTCAGCCACGGGTATGAAGTGCCAGCGACTTCATTTTCTTTGTCTCAGCATACAAAGATGGGAAGCCAGTCCTCTCCCATGCCACCTCGTCTTCGTACAGTCGCCGCGTCCGTCATAGCCAGATGCACCAACAAAAACATTCAGCATGCTCAAACCAGCAATCATCAGGATTCCGATCGAGTGCAAGAATAACAATCCACTAGCAGCACTTAAGAAATGGGTGTGCCTCTTGTCAATGACAACCTGTTATCAAGTCTGGCAACATACAACGAACGTCGTATTGTTTCATTAATGTTCCCATGCATGTTTTGATGCAAAATAAGACTTTCAACCCAAGAATGACTAGCAAGAATGACCAACAACATTAGGTTAAAAAACAAGACAATGCAAGCACTATATAGGTTCACGTCTGCAGCATTCAAAACACCTGGTACAGTATGATCGGAAAACTGCACCTGGTGCAGACAGATCTGAAATAGAAACTGGCCAATTTGCAGTACATACAAAACAGACGAACTCTAAGGGTAGGTAGACCCCAGAGAAAGTTCTGACATTTGTTATATATTACACAAGATTTGTTAAGAAATGAACGCAGTGAACGACTTTAACGTGAGCTAATAAGTTCTTAATGTAAAAGTTAACGATTTACCTACATGTAACATTATTGACCAGCACATAATTGGAAGCCATGGAAAACCTACTCTAGACGCACAACAATCAATCAATGAATTAACCAATCAATAAATCAATCGATCAATCAATCTATCAGAGCTATTAACTATTATACAACATAACACTAATGCACCCATTCTTTCATCCATCCATTCATCCATCCAACCAATTAATTCATTTGTTCACCCAGTAATCCATCCATTCACCAATTAAACCACTCATTCATCCATTCACCCAACAATTCATTCATTCATTCAATAATTCATCCATCCATCTATTCATAAATTCACCTATCCAACCACTCACCCATTAATCCAACACTCATTCATCCATTAACCCATTAATCCAACCATTCACCCAACCACCAATAAATCCACCCATCCATTCATCCAATAACCCATTCATCCATCCATTCATCCATTCAATTACTCAACCACCCATCTCTTCCCAAAGCGCAGTGTCACACGTTTCCATCTAAACCCCCTAATCGCTCCCCAACCCAAAAGCGTCCTCTGTCGCTCCTCATCCAAAGCATAGAGCGAGCAGACGAGCGATGGGTGACTCGATAAGAAGCGAAAGCAGAACGGATGACAGGAAGGAGAAGGTCAAGGTCATCAGGTAGAAACCAACCTACAAACAAACCCAATCAATCAATATTAATCAAAATATTGATCACCAAAACAATCACACAATCGATAAACAAATTAATCAATCAATCAATCAGGCAGTCAAACAACCAACCAATCACAATCAATCTGAACTAAGTGTCAACTTCCTGACGAGTCCGAGTACCGAGCTGTACTGAGTCCGAGTTTCGAATACCTAAAGAAGTCTCATTCTTTCGATTTTCCGTTTGGCAGTTTGCATAATTTATAGGAATTTTTTGGTTAAGCCTCAGTTTGCACTATGAAGGCAAAAATGAGTCGAATTTTAGTTCATCCCTAGTAAGTACTACAAGCAGCAGCATTTGGCAACTGGATACTTCTGGACAACCTAACTTCTCTGACACGATGCTGCCCTTGTGAATACGCCGCTGCCCTTCGCCAACCTTTCGAGCAGCGCTTTACAAATTCCGGCTTAAGCTTACGAGCACATTAGAGTACTGACCATTGTCATATCTGACAGCTGGAAAGATTGATGGAGGCTGTTGAAGAAGATACGGAGGAAGACGCCGTGGAAGAGAAAGGCGCCAAACGAGAGGCGACTGAGGGACAGCCACCCACTCCACGAGAAGAGGAAATCCAGAGGACCTGTCAATTGATCAATCAATCAATCAATAAACAAATTAATCAATCAATTAATCAAGAAATCAATTAATACACGAATCAACGAATAAAAATCAATCAGTCAATCGAATGCAATAATAAATCAATCAATCCATCAACCAGTAGGCCAGTCAGTTAGTCTGTCTGCCAGCCAACCAGCTAACCAACCGATCAAACTAACCCACCAACCAACATCTTCAATTCTTATCAAGGTACTAAAGGCAGAATCAACTGTATGGGTCTGGCGAGTTTCGAACCCTTGTCCTTCAGTTCTTACCATCTCCCCCTAGAGAGTAGAAGGCAGAATCAACCACACGGGTCAAGCAGGCACCCCCCTTCCGTTCCATGTTCCTACATATCTCCCCTAAACCATCACCCCGAATGTATTCTTAAGCCGTTCTTCCTCACCTGCGCATAGATGGCGACAGGCGTAGATGCACCAGATGGTGGCCAGGGACCAGGCTAGTGGAACCAGTGCGCCACAGATGGCGCTACCAGCCGGGCCGTAGTCGTTGCCGAGCACAGCCGGGTACATCGAATAGACACAAAGAATGCTCAGAAGGACGCAGCAAAACCAACCAATCACAACATAGTGCTACAAAACAAAAGGAAAAATTTATATACATAAATTATATATATATGTGTAATATATATATATATATATATAATCATTATATACCTGTACTCATGTGTGCGTGCATACAAGTATGTGTAATGTACGTATTGAGTACATTACATAATCATGTAATATATAGAATGGCCGTTCACTGGAGCTAAATCATGTAGTGGTCCACGATATGTACATTTGAAAACTTACCTTTCTGATCGGGTTGAGTTGAGAGCGCTTTCAAGCAACAACCTGGAAATGGCGCTATATAAATTTCTTAATGAATGAATTAATGTTAATTAAAAACAACAAATGACCCTCAATTCTACCCTTACTTACCCTTCTGAGTCGAACCATGACGCCCCTCTGTAAGTGCAACCTCTGTCCCAGCCAAAGCCCCGCGAGGTAGGGTACCGCACGGCAGTAGGGCTTCGTCAGTACGATGTCGACATATCCCCAGAACATCCTAGAAGAAAAACATCAAAGACAACATTTGGAAATGGAATAAAAAAGCGGATGTTCGGATCATCATTTCAAACCATGGGCAGTGTATCCTGTCGCAAAACTAACCGTTATATAATCGCTGGCTACTTTGGCATCATTATCATCATCATCACCTCGAAAATCATCATAGATATTACCATAATCATAATCATAATCGTCGTCATCGTCATCGTCATCATCATCATCATCATCATCATCATCATCTACCCTGATTCATCCGAGTGATGGAGAAGAGCAGCAGCTGGGCTGATGCTGACTTTATAGACACTGATGAGCGTCACCGTGGCAACCATGGATGCAATGACAAGGATGAATAGAAGAAGAGCTCTGCCTCTGAAACCAGACAATCACGATATCAGCATAATGTCTGTCGTATATTAAGTACCGTTGCGAATGAACTTTCTTTGACTGTTCATATTATGATGCTCCTGCCATGCGTTTTGCAAGTGGCAAATAAAGTACATACCTACTTATAACAAAGACCATTGGCTTTGCAGACCGCCATTTTCCAGATTTGGGACTGGCACAGACATTATTCAAGCGCCAGAGTCCTGATGTAATGTAATCGAGCATTTATATAGCTCCCGTTCAACACATATACTCGGAGGCGCTCTCTGCTCTGGCCTGAATGCGGTCAAATGTCATTTCCAACAAATATGATACAACAGTTAGCTAAACAGTGCACAGTAGGCTGGAAGAAGTCACCAGTGGTGGGCACACGCACAAACACAGAACCAACCAAAAAATGGTGGTGGTGACGTCACAGATGACGTCAGCGAGAGATGAAAGCAAGTCTCACCTGTGGAGGGCGTAGACGAGAATAGCCGACAGGCAGAAGAGCTGCCAGTCGACCGCCAGGTACCAGACCCATCCGACGCACTGACAACGACAACGACAGAGCAACGCACTGACAACCAATGAGCAACGACAGTAATGCACTGACAGCAACCAATCTGATGGTAATCAATAAAACTAACCTATGAACAGACAGACGGACGGACGAAAGAGCAAATCAGTCAAAAAAAAAGTTACACACACCTTACATACATACATACATACATGCGTGTAGCAGGGTGGCCGAGCGGTCGGCCAGTAACGCTCAGCGTGCGCTGAGCGAGCGGGTTTGAGACGTCGCTATGTAGGGACCTTGAGCAAGTCCTATGCGCACAATTGCTCTGCATTACAACTGCAAAAGATGTTGGAAGAAGCGCAATAGCAAATTTCAGTTGAAACGTAGCATACATACATACACACATACATACACACATACAAACACACATACAAACACACATACATACACACATACATACATACATACACACACACATACACACATACATACACACATACATACATACACACATACATACACACACACATACACACATACATACACACATACAAACACACATACAAACACACATACATACACACATACATACACACACACACATACACACACACACACATACACACACACATACATACACACATACATACACACACACATACACACATACATACACACACACATACACACACACATACACACATACATACACACATACAAACACACATACAAACACACATACAAACACACATACAAACACACATACATACACACATACATACACACATACACACATACATACACACATACATACACACATACATACACACATACATACACACATACATACACACATACATACACACATACATACACACATACATACACACATACACACATACATACACACATACATACACACATACATACACACATACAAACACACATACAAACACACATACAAACACATACACAGCCAACGATCAACAGGGCAAATCGACCATAATAAGCAGCTGAAGGTATTCTGTTTTACTAATCATGGAGTTAATCAGTAAGAGCATAGACTGATCTCTATACCGCGTTGGCTGTTGACGTGGGATAGAAGTTCTGAATGAAGAGAAGATTCGTCCACCAGAATTGTTGACAGCGTTCCGATTCCAATGCTTCCGTCTTCTGCCAGACCGGTCCATTGGCAGAGAATGGAAGAACGTAAATCCAAATCAGAAGCAAAATGCCAACAGATGGCACCAACCTAACAGACAACCAGTCAATCAATTGATCAGTCAATCAATCAGTAAAGAAATCAATCAATGAAACAATCAACCAATCAATCAGTGAAATAAATCAGTAACTCAAACAATGAAATAATCAATCCATTAATCCTGCAACCATTCAATCAAATAGCATCAGCTCATTCAATCAAGCAATAAATCAAACAAGATCAATTGAAATATACAAATCATTTAATCAATCTATTCAGCAACTACTCAACCTATGCATCAATCAATCCATCCAGCAATCAATTCATATCAATTGATATGTAACAAACAATTAATCAATCCATTAAGCAACAGCTCAATCAATCATTCAATCCATTCATCAATCAATCTATATGAATTGATATGCAGCAACACATCAGTCAATCAACCGATCAGTCTACAGATCCACACACCGATCCATTCATTTGATCTATCCACTCATTTATCACTTGATCCATTCAGCACTCGATAAATTCATCACACGACCAATTCATCACTCCATCCACTTTCAATCAATCCATTCAGTCGATCCTAATTCCATTCAACACAGAACGATCCTCAATGCCTCACAGTAAACATCAACCATTTCGGCTCAACAGGGTACCTGATGAAACGGCGAAGAAAGTAGGGCACCAGTTGAAATCGTCCGTTGTTCCTCTGCAGTCGTTTCAGGCCATGGTAGGACAACAGGAGACCGCTATAGGCAACAGAAACAACAACATCTCAAGCAACACGAACAACAAGAGACAACAATCCATTGCTCATATTGGAGCAACGACAAGAAACAGGAACTCAAGACCGATAAAAAATGCAACAAGAACATTAGACGCCAGCGTGTTGCTAAAATAGGAGACGAAGACAACCAACAGCTTCTATTGGTTGTCAGGCGAAAATTCAAGTCAGTCAAATTCCACTTTTAAGTAACTTATAATTGTTCTGCACTTTAAGTTATATTGTGGTTTGACAGCTTGAAATCAAAAGAAAATCATAATCATTATTATTATTTATAATCATAATAATAATAATTATTATCATTATGATTATCGTTGTTATCATTTTTGTTATCTTTTTTTACCTGATGAGCAGAAACGTGTCGATGGCGTAGTAGTAACTTCCGACCAACTGCCAACTGAATCGCTCTCCAACCATGGCAAACACGCTGCGATTACCTTCAAAATAACCAAATGTTAGAAGGCAGCTGTCATGTCATCATCATCATCACCAATACCAACTCCCTCATCATCATAGTCATCATCATCATCATCACCATCACCAATACCAACTCCCTCATCATCATAGTCATCATCATCACCATCACCATCACCATCACCATCACCATGCCATCTGTCAATGGGAATCCGTTGGTTGGTTGCACATGTCAACGTGGGCCCACCACTGGCGACTCTTTCCACTAACTATTGTTTCACTAACCAATGTAATATGTTCATTCATGATACCATTTAACATCACAACAGGTTAACGCATACCAGATATCTTGACGGAGTGCTGTATAAATGCTCAATTGCATTGGAGCAGAAATCTAAAGTGAATCATAATAAAGGTCTTTCTGCAAGTAAACCTGACGATTAAGGGTATACTTACTGACGAGAGAAGAGGAGTAAGCAGCTAAGTAAGTCTGTCCCAGTATGAGGAGTGCCAGGCTGAGGACGCGAAGGGCGTGCAGGCAGACTATGTCGTCCGGACGTCTTTCCGATAGCGACCGTATGGTGGTGTAGAACGAGAAACACTGGCCAAGCTTTGCCTTGAGATCTGAACAGAGGAATGTGGTGCACGCTCGAATAAATTTCGCTCAGTAAAAATACGTCACTATACGTCGCTATATTCACTCAGAAAAATGACATGATCAATCCACTGGGAAGCCAGTCATTATGTAAAATGACATAATCGCAAAATTCACTTTTTTTTAAATGACATTAATATCACTCCATTGAAAAGTCATTCACTTTGAAAAATTATATTATCACTATATTCACTCCATAAAATGACATAATCGCTATATTTGCTCCATAACATGACATTAATAATCACTCCATTGAAAAGCATTCAACATGCAAATTAATCAGTAAATCAATGCTCACAAACAGTATCAGTCAATCAATCAACTTATTCGTACATCCATTCGTCTACCAACCAAAAAAAGTCAAGTCGGCCAACCAACCAAACAACCAATCAATCAATACTTACAGACAGTACCAACTAATCAGTCACAGGCGGTATCAATCAATAAGTCAATCAAATTATCCATACATCCACACATCTTCCAACCAACCAATCAACCAACCAGCCAGTCAACCAAACAACCAATCAATCAATCAATGCATACAGATAGTGCCAACCCATCACTCACTGTGCACAATTAAACACTGCATATTTTACCCAAAGACAACAATACCCCTACCCGGTTGGAAACTGTATGCCCTCTGTAGCAGAGCTCCGCTTGGTGGTCCGTCGAGACTCGCCCCGTCCCCCACTGGTCGACCTCCCTCGGCCTGGCACCCCGCGACGTCGTCCGAGGACAGGGTCCCAGTGGATGCGCCCTCGTCGACCTCCACCCTGTTCCCCCGACCGGGGTTGCCCTCGTCCCACTCGTCCGGTGGGGCGACCAGATGCGGCCCACTGCGGCTGATTCGGTAGATAAGCTTCCATCGCATACGGGCGGAGTAACGGTACGACAGGTCAAAGGTCGTCCCAAGAAGACCCAAGAAGACAAGAACCAGCAGTAGACTCCTATAACAGGAAATTTGAAATTAATTGGAATAATTAACTTAATTAGGCAATAAATTAAATTGTGATTGACAGATAGGAAATAATTGAATTGCAAACATTTATTTAGTCTGGTACTTAATTAATCTATGTGTTTTACAGATGGGAAATTATTTGATTGGAATAATTAATTGAATTAATTGTGATTGACAGATAAATAATTCTCTAACTGGAATAATTAATTTAATTAAGTAATTAATTAATTGTGATTTACAGACAGGAAAAGGTTGAATTGGATTAATTAATTTAATTTAGAAATTAATAAATTGTGTCAAGATTGCATTATGCCAATCGACTCAAAACCGAATGAGACCATCAGAGGAAGGCCGTACTACTCACAATGTGGCATAGAATCCCGTAGTAAGAGGAAACTGTCGAGTACAGGTAACGGTTGCATTGAGCACCTCAATCCAAGATAAGCTGGTGACACCTGTACACAAGGAAGCGCAAACAAGCAAACACAAGCAATAAATTAATTAAAGTTCATTAATTTGTTGATTCAAAAGTTTATATATCAAAGTAACTACTCCAAGCTCTCCAAAACTGAATGTTTTTAACGGACTATACACCGTACAACTAACCGATTTATGGAACAGGTGTAACTCCAGAGGAAGGCCATTCCAAAACCTTGGGCCTACCAAAGAGAATGCACGGTTTCGTAGCGCTGCTGTACGGGCAAATGGAGCCACAGAACCCCCTCTCAGCAGAGGGAAGGGAACTACTTCATTGGGACCTCAATACCGGCTGACAAGGATCTATCAGGTAGGCTGGTGCAAGGCCAAGTTGGTATCGGTGCATTGAGGTGCTCAGACCAGAGACAGACAGCTTTTTATACTCAATAATATGCACATTATCCATACACATATTCGAGTATTATTTAATTCAGAGGACCACACAACAGCATGTTACAACAAGTCACAGTACGAATGGACAGTATCGAGCGTTTACAGGAGTTGAATTTAACTGTATGGCAGTCAAGCAAGGCGCTCATCCATCCCACAGCTCATTCTACCATTTGGGTCTTCATGTAAATGTACGTGACAGGGCTCAGCGGGCGACTCACCTCGGATGAGCGACGACGCATGGCTCGCGAGCAGCGACTCGGTGCATTGCTCGACCGCACACAGACCCCAACGCAGTGCAACTGAACTCTATAATTAAACAACAACGGAATGCCAAATACCCTAGAACATCATCATCATCACCATCATTTCTATCATCATCACCGACATCATCATCACCACTAATAGCATCATCATCATATACAGCATCACCACCTCCATCATCATCACAATTATCATCATCCCAACCATAATTACAAAAATAGTATGAACAAATGAATTTAACTCTACGCTACGATGACCATGTAAGGTTCCCATTACATCTACTGACCACACAAGCACAATCAAAATGGTGCTAGAAAAGTTCTGAGACCGTTATTCTTACAAAGTTAGCCTGAAGTGGAGGAGATAGGTTGACAGATAGATCCGCTAAGCAGTACAACGATTCATTGAGGCTCTGACATGCTTCGTAGTCCCCCAGCCACACACGGTTGCCTTCGACCAGCGAAGGACCAAGTTTCCCGGTGGCATCAAAATCTAAAGCAGAAGCAGTTCTGTATTTAGGAATCACATGATGCCCCCTTTTCATAACCACTCAACAATTCACGAGCGCAAGGCGCCAGATTATTCATGAGCGCTGGGCACCAGACTATAAACAAGCGCAGGGCACCAGATTATTCATGAGCTCAGCGCACCAGACTATAAACAAGCACAGGGCACCAGATTATTCATGAGCACAGGTCACCACAATACTCATGAGTGCTGGGTACCAGACTATAAACAAACGCAGTACACCAGACTATTCACCAGCACAGGGCACCAGATTATTCGCGAGCGCAGGGCACCAGCCTATTCGTGACCACTGGGTACCAGCTTATGCATTAGTGGAGGGCACTAGCCTGTTCAGAAGCACCGAAATGCACAGTCCAAACAAAAGCATAACTTTGACTAGGTATTCACAATCTGTGGTTCAGAAGTGCAAATGAACTCTGATATAAAATCGAGTTCTCAACAAAACAATGCACCAGAGTCAAAGAAATGTGCATTTTATTAATTTGTCTAAGTATGAGAGCAAGTAAGTAACTTCTATTGTGTGCAGTTGCATGTAAATTATCGGATGTGAAGGCTGAAACTTGCATGGACTGAAATTGACGGAGCTGTTGAGCAGAAGACTTTGCAGACGTCTCAGGCAGTCATCATCAGCCGACATCGTCATAAAAATGCCCGGCAACACGTAGAAGCGATCTGCACTGTCGAAACACAATCCAACATCGGTACAACCTCGAATTCGTCTACCAAGGGTGTGCTTTAAAGGGAATAGATGATGCACGAAATTTAAAAAAATTCTTATTTCTTATGTATTTATTGCAAGCGGTGGCCGGATGAGATGCTAGTGGTCTAGAATCGCTGTGGTTAAAAATAAGGACCAAGGATAAGTGGATCATATGGTTTCAAGTGCTATGAAAATGCACCTACATATTTCTTGGGCGATGTCTAAAGCTGCACGGGTTGAATTCAAGCGAACGGTTCCAACTTCTTCATACTTATTTCGACATTTGACGGGAACAAATTCTTATTTTTTGTTAAAAATCGAGTTTTCTTCTCTGTCTTTAAAGGAAAGTAAAAGTTATTTTTAAACCAAAGAGCTAAATCTACCTCGCTTGCAGCACAAAAACGCCATTTTAGAGTAATTTCCATGAGGTTGAAATAATTTATAATTAAAAATTATCATAGGAATAATAAGAATCAATTTATTTATCTTTTATTTAATGGGAAAAAGTAAAAAAGTAAAATTCAGATTGAAATAAAGCACTAACAGAATCCATTAGAAAAAACACAGTTGAAACAAAAAACAAAGTCCAGTGTTTGTCACAAATTAAAATTCAATCAACATCACGGTAATAGCGATATTGATTATTTAGATCAAGCGCTATATCTCAATTCAATTGGATATTCTTTTATGATTCAAATCTATTTGTACTTTCGA
This sequence comes from Bimastos eiseni, assembly GCA_959347315.1. NCBI lineage: Eukaryota > Metazoa > Annelida > Clitellata > Crassiclitellata > Lumbricidae > Bimastos > Bimastos eiseni. Next base: position 2,971,342 of record OY365822.1, read on the forward strand.
AAGAAGTCTGGTGCACCCTACTATTGACATTTACCGACTTGGGATTCTATTTTGAATTGCCATTGACACCTATTACGCATTATATAATGACGCAGTAGGATATAAGATAAAACAATTATAATTTTGTCAATTCATTTAATTTTTTGGCATATAAAAATTATTGGTATATGAAGCGCAATGCAATAAGCCCAAAGGCGACACTTAAACCGCAGCTGTAGCAACGAAACGATGTCGCTCAGGTGTACAGATGCAGAAGATGAGTAATCACCGGTGTTTGTAGTTTTAAAATTAATCATTGTTTCTTATATTTTACTGGCAGAAAATATTGTTCGTAAAAAGAAATCCGTAGCAACGCCACGAATAGCGCGAGTTTATCGAATGAGACTTCTAATCAGCGGGTTTGAAGTTAGAATTATATCGTGATTGGAGCGGTTGGAGTACACATACCGAGAGTTGACGTACAGGTATTTGATTCATTCTTGGACAATAGACTAGCGCGTTGACAAACCACTGAGTTATTTACGACCTCATCTGTTATCTGCGTGAGCGTGGGTTGCAGTGATGTGGTCTTCAACTGTGTAGATCTAGTGTAGTCTGCGGAGTACGCTTCCTCCCGTTTATTTCTGATTTTTTTTCCAAATAATTGCACATGGTTGATAGTTTTCTTTGACTTCATAGATTTCAGGATTAAAAGACGGAAGAAATGTTTCGTTAATCGCAATGTACGTGAAAATCTATACAACCCGTCGTTAAGGGATTGAATGTTTTACTTTCCAGCACACTTAAAAGTTCTGTCCACACAATGTTTGCGCGAAAGAAAAAGCGTCCAGAGATTTCAGCACCAAGCAACTTCGAGCACCGCGTTCATACGGGCTACGACAACGTCCAGGGAGCTTTTGTTGGGCTGCCAACGCAGTGGGCAAGCATTGTGGAACCGGTACAGAGGGCACGGCCCCGACCTCTCGTTGACCCGTCCTCCTTTACCCCTGTTAAGGTGAGTCAGTGTGAATATATTGTGTTAAGTAGTTGATTGTGTTGTAAATTTGCTTTGTTGCTGTGGATTGGAAACTGCTTATGAGCGGGAAGATTGTTAATCGAAAGTTTTATGCTTCTATTGCTGTTTTTTTTATTACTATTTTTCTTAATGTACCAGACTAGCAAGGGATCAATGTGCAAAGTTTGTATATGTTTAAGGTGGCACATTAGCTAAAAGTGCTGAATTAATGTATATCAAATTAATTAGACATTTAAGTGCCAGATTAATAAGAGATGGCTGTGTCAGAGTTATCAGAGATTATTGTATCAGATCAGTCAGAGATTAATATACGAGATTAATCGGAGATCAATGTGCCAGATTGACAACTGATCAACAAGAGATTGTTGTGCCAGAAAAATAAAAAAATTGTTTGCCAGATTAAATGAGACTAACGTACCAAAATGTGGTTAGCGTACCAGACTGGTAGAGAGAGATTTCTTTGCCAGATTGATGATCGACTAACCTACCAAACGTCAGATTTGAATCGATTTTCTACTCCTTTGCCTTAGGTCATAGTTCGTGGCAGCAGTTACAGCGACACCCAACAGCAACTGTCTGTCGCTCGTTCGAATTCCCTGCGCCAGAACAGCCCTCCGTCACGACTACGACACAACCCCCAACAACCCGCCACCCTCTACGAACAAGACTACGAGGACGGCCCCCCTTCGTACTCCCCCTCCTCTTCCTACGCCGGCTTCCGGCCCTCTTCCAGCGATGGAAGGAGTCCCACAGGGTCCCATCCGTCTTCGAACTCGAACCACCCTTCTCAACTTCCGGTCAACAATCGATTTCCTTCCTCCAGCCACGAATTGAACGGCAGGTTGAGTTCCCAAGGTAACTACCCCGGTAGACCGCAACCCGGTGGCCATGGTAACCATCAAAGCGGTTACCACGACAACCATCCCGGGTCCCCGACGCGGTCTCTGTCGGCCAACGGATTCGCGCCGTCCGGCCGCGACTCGCAGAAATCCGTCTCGCCAATGTACAGCAACACACCTAGGAATGGCGAAGATGTGTCGAGGGCACCTGGGAATAGCATGAGGCAGCAGGGACGAATCGCCCAGAAGAACCAGTCGGACCACGAAAGACAACAAATCAATCACACAGGCTCACCAGGGAAACAGGTAATGGTTGAAATGATGCTAATTCATTAATTAATTCAAAAATTCATTAATTCAATCCTTATTTAATTCAATCATTATTTAATTCGATCATTATTTAATTCGATCATTATTTAATTCGATCATTAGTTAATTCGATCATTAGTTAATTCGATCATTAGTTAATTCGATCATTAGTTAATTCGATCATTAGTTAATTCGATCATTAGTTAATTCGATCATTAGTTAATTCGATCATTAGTTAATTCGATCATTAGTTAATTCGATCATTATTTAAGTCAACTTAAAGGTTACAACTCCAAGAAAACAGGTAGTAGTTGCAACGATACTAATTAATTAATTCATTCATTCATTCATTCATTCATTTAGAAAGTTTATGTAACTTCAAAGGGGACTACTCTCAGACGTTCCCACACCCCATTGCGACCAAACAAATAAGATCCTAAATGTATGTGTGTATATTGCCATTTATATAGCGCCTTATTATAACCAAGATTTATAAGAACCTCAAGATTTTACCAGTTATTGAGCAAAGCGCCAAGGCCAGGACATTCCAAATCGAAGGGCCTACCACCGAGAGGGCATGGCTCGACACAAGGGTCTGTGGGTTTCACCTTCGTATTCTGAAGTTTTATCTGTGACTGGATCATTTTTTTTTAGCAGGATGGAATCAATATGCAGGGTAATTACGGTCACCATGGTTACCAGCAGAACCCCCGTCCTTCGCACTTTTCTTCGACGCTCGAATCGAACGCAGAAAGTGATAACAGCTCAAGCGTCCGGACGCTGTCCTCCCCGCTGTCCGAACAGCAGAAGATTTCCCACGAACAGGTAGCCAGTGGAGATATTATGTTTTTAAATTACATTTGAAGGATTGTGATTTTTTTGATTGATTTGCACAGTAATTGATTGGTCACATGATTGAGTGGTTGTTAATTGGTTGTTTTGATGGGTTTGGTATTATTCAAAATTAATGCTTAATTGATGACTGGCCGGACTTTTTGGATTTATATGTAATGTAATGATGGTGCCCACTGTTGATAAGTTAATCGCCTGACACGGTCACCTAACCATTGATAGGTTAATCGCTTGACTCGGTTATCTCGCCAGTGATTGGTTGACTGATTTACACAGTTACCTCACTGTTGATTGTTTGATTACTTGACACGGTTACCTCATTGTTGACTGGTTGATCATTTGGCACGGTTAACTCACCATTAATTGGTTGATCAGTTGACACAGTTACATAACCATCGATTGGTTAATCGCTTGACACAATTACCTAACTGTTCATTGATTGATCGATTGGCACAGTTACCTAACCGTTGGTAATTTGACACAGTTACATAACCAACGATTGACACAGTTACCTAACAATTTATTCAGTTGACCTTTGTTTTGTCTGTTTCCAGTTCCGGAAGGCTCTTGCGATGGTCGTAAGCAGCGGTGATCCACAGCGTAATCTGGACAACTTTGTAAAGATCGGAGAAGGATCGAGCGGTGTCGTCTGCACGGCTGTCGATCGATCAAATGGTCTGAAAGTGGCCGTTAAAAAAATGAACATCCGAAAGCAACAGAGGAGAGAATTACTCTTCAATGAGGTTTTTATATGATTTTTATTATTGTTATTGTTAGCAGCTTGCTGCATACAATTATGCATAGTATTATTGTGAAATTCTGTTCGGTGAGGAGCAGCAGTTACAATTGCATTTTTATTAAGTATTATTTTAATTATTATTTTATGATGAAGTAGATGATTTTTTAGTCAGGCTTCTGCTGTTTTGTTCTTTACGCAATTTTTCTGCATCTGTTTGTTGAAGACATAAAAATTATGGCAGAGCTCGGTTATAATAAGTTATAATAATCTTGGTTATAATAAGGCGCTATATAAATGGCAATATACACACATACATTTAAGATCTTATTTGTTTGGTCGCAATGGGGTGTGGGAACGTCTGAGAGTAGTCCCCCTTGAAGTTACATAAACTTTCTAAATGAATGAATGAATGAATTAATTAATTAGTATCGTTGCAACTACTACCTGTTTTCTTGGAGTTGTAACCTTTAAGTTGACTTAAATAATGATTGCATGTATGTATGTTTGCATGTATGTGTGCACATACCCTTTGAATGTGCTGTATGAGTGTAGGAATGCAATGGACTGTTGCTTTCTCTTCGTAGCTCAAATTCACTTCCTTCCTTCAAAAAGCGGCACAAAACTCATAATTTCTCTTTGGTTTTCAAGGATTTGGAAATCTAATTGCATCTTCTCCTGGCGACTGACTATCCGCACCACAGGTTCACATTAGTTATGACCTTGCACACGTTACAAATTTAATTAATAATGCTAATGATGATTACACATGTGTACGATTACATGTTTGTATGATTACATGTCTGTATGATTACATTGTATCTGT